>SNQN01003384.1:0-27500 GCA_008642245.1 Bassia scoparia | reverse complement strand
TAAGCATAGCTTTCGTTTCACGACCAGCATATACCACAACCCCAATAGCCCAATCAGTATTCTTGAGCTCACAGCCCCGGAGAACAATATTAGAAGGACCCAGTGACATCCTCTTCCCATCAACCTCCATAGTTCCTTGGAACCCGTAAACATTTCTGTTGGGTTTATCGCACTTGATCAACCCACCAAGCTTCACCTTTTCAGGATTCTTAGAATGGGTTTCTTGTTTGGCATAACGGGTTTTCAAATTTGACTCCCCATCCAGATTTATAGTCTGCACATAAGCTACCCCTGTCGGGTCGCTTGTCGACAATAGAACTATGTCACATGGAAGAGTTTCATTAGAAGAAACTTTTATCACTTCACCCACTTCAATATGCTTCCATTTCTTCTTCTCAAACTTACCATTGACAAATATAGATGCAAGCCTATTATTCTCAACTCTATCCGATCGATGCCTTCTAAAATCTTCAAAGGCATCCTTAATAGCAGAAACTATCAGAACAAAAGCTAAAGGCAATACAGACGCTCCCCGCCCAAAAACTGCAAGTTGGGGCAACTGGTTAAGAACAGCTATGATGAGAAAATATATATACGCTACCCGGTGAAACTGCTCAAAGAGATTCCGAGGCAAGAAGGTGATGACTGAATACTTTGCTGTGCGAATCGAATTTCCAGCAAATTCAAATCTCTCATTTGTCTTTGCTGGATCATTTATATAAATTAACCTTGCATCTTCCTCATTGATCTCCTTTTGAGACAGACCCAAGCCTTCAGATTCAGCTGTCCTTGATCCATGCCTCACAGGTTTAGGGTCCGAATCACTAAACCCCACCTCCCTCAAAGAATTTCCAGCCGACCTCCAATTGTATGAAAAATTGCTTCCCCGAGATGTGGAGTGCAAGGAAGCATTGATCCTTTGTGAATGTTCAATAGCAGAGCTAAGTTCTGCCCCAGAAACAGAATCATCAGCCCCACGAGAAGCAGACTGGTACGATGAAACACTCCGACGAGAAGCAGACTGCAAAAAAGGGTCACTCCTCACAGAATTTTGAGCAGGGTGGTCTGAATCCCTTTGCCACGACGAATCCAAAGCGCTCCCCCTAGATGAGGAATACAAAATTGAGTCACTCTTCGACGAATTTTCAACTGGTTTGTTGAATTCCATCCCAGAAACAGATTAACAGCTCCCGAAATTATATGTCAGCAGATCTGGAAAAGTGGGCACTTTCAAAAAATCACTACAACTCTCTATTATTATGTGATGGGATCAAAACAGATTCGTTTCAGCTCATGATCCTAAGATCAAACTCATATAACCTCAAAACAGTCAACTACACTCGAATTCACGTAATACCCAGATTCTAAAATTTCCCGAAATTGGGATAACAACAACATTTAACCCTTCAAAACTACAAATTGGGCTAATTGAACAGCCCTTTACAACTTCAATCAACTTCAGTTTAACAAACACAAAATTAAGCTAATTTCAGCATAATTATCACACTTATCATAGCTCAAAAGCTGCATACATATTACTAATGAGCAACAAAAATTACAACCAAAAAAGTATATCAACGAAATTACAAACACAAGAGCTTAAATTACAGCAACTAAAATGGGATTTTTGAGAAAGGAACTTACTCCGCAAGAAGAATGAAAAGATGAGAAATTGAGCCAAATGTATAAATGAATAGCCTCCTTATGCAACAAAATGGACCAACTATGAGAAAATTCAGAGGTCAATGGCATTTTTTTTAGAGAGAGAAAATTAAATGTAGCAAGAAATGCAGTCGTAATGGGTGGCGACAACAACAAACCCACCTTCCAAAAATCAAAAACCCCAATTGAAAAGTATTACCCAAAAGAGTAGTTGGTCATCTTAGAGAGAGAAAATAAGAGAGAGAAAGAGATTGGGAAAAAAGTCCAAGCTTTTTCTAGAAGAAATTTGATTAATTGAAGAAGTATGGGATTATTTAATAGAAGGGGGTGTCGGAAATTGACTGGAAAAATTCAATGATGAAGAAGAAGAATCTCTATAATTTAGAAATAGGAATTTAGTGAATTTGAAAATTAGGTTGAGTTCATATTATTATTCATTTGATTTGATTAATTTACGAAAGAAAAGGAAAGGAAGAAACTTGGAAAAAGAGATGTTTGTGTAATTGTGTTTGTTCACGCATTGATGGCTATTTGCTGTAAGTTGTAAAATTATGGTTTATGACTTGACTTGTGAGTGAGAGTATTAACGAACTACCTTCCAAATCTTGAGTTACTTTGATTTTCTTTGGAATCAAGACTTCAATAGTTATTAATTATGGTAATTGTTTAGATCCTCTTTTAGGCATTCATAGTAGCCAAATTACTTGTTTAGTAAAAAACTTAAATGAACGTGGTTRACAATAAATTATTGTGAACCAATAAAAAAATCACGTGAGTTGTACCAAATGAACAATAGCAACAGCTACACGCTGATGAATTGAAACAAATATCAAACTATGTGCTATCCCCCCCCCCCCCCCCAAAAAAAAACAAATTATGTGCTATGCAAACCAATCAATCTTCATCTTGTATTCTAGTCATTCAATCGTCAATTAAGGTTCCTCGTAATTCACGTTGAGCATCAAACCAATCATCAACAATCAAGATACACAAAAATTGGGCATCCATCTCGATCTTTGGTGTTGTTCCATTTAATCTTCGTTGAGAAAGAAGATTGCGTGAGATCCTGTGAAAATTGTAATGAACCTGCAAAATTTGGGGAAAAAAAATCCCTAACAAAAATGGCAGCTCATTCTGTCCGACTCAATTTGATGTGGATTTAAAAGGAAGAATTCCAAGAAAACCCAAGAAACGAGCAAAAACGAGTGTGATAGTGTTTGAACAATAAAAATAACTTCAAATCTTGGAAAAGACTCGAAGGATCTTAACTCACCAAGTGGAACCAGCCCCTAAAAGAGACAACCGACCTAGTAGCTAATCAAGTGAATTTCCGGAACCAAACCACAAACTCACAAGGTTTTCTCTGAATTAACAAAGAAGAATTTTTAACACAAATAATCTCTCCCTTTTTATTGAAGAATTCGAACCTATTTATAATACAAATTAATATCTAAAACTAATTAAGATATTTATGAAAAGATAGGAATCTTATCCAAAAATATCCTAACTAACATTATCCTAAAATATCTAAATCTAATTACATGGAAATATCCTAACCGAATCTAATCTAAAACACGGAAATATCACACGGTTATAACAACCCTAATTAACCTAGATATTTATCCTAATATCCTAACTAATTATTAAATATCCTAACAAACTAATAAATATCCTAACAACTAAATCTAATCTATAATAATTCGAACTAAATAAATAAAATAAAATAAAATACAACATAATTAATCCTTCCAACCAGATCTTTCCAGATATCTTCACTTGATCGAAAATTCCAGATTTTCCTAGCGTATTCCAATCTTTCCATCTTTCTTTCCAACAAGTTAGGAGCTTGAAATTATAATTATGAATGATATAATCGACCWTTGGATAATCTTTTGAACGTCCTATTGCATCATGATCACTTATTTTTCTCTTCTCCATGAGCAACTACATGCCACAATTTCCAACCATGCATCTTGAGTCTTGGGCTCAACCTCAATTAACAACTCTTTGGTCGGAGATTCCCAACTAACTGCTGGGACAACTTGGAGGAAGCCTGTTTTTATGGAGAAAGAGGAAGATTAGGGTTTCATTATTTGGGAAAGTTGTTGATTGGTTTTTTTGTTAAGGAAAGAAAGGGGAAAAAAGTTTTGTTTGAGTTAAATATCACGTGAATTTATTTGGGTTCACAATAAAGTTATTGTGAACCGGATCCACGCAAGACGAATTGCTTGTTTAGATACTTGCTAGGCGAGTATTAATAAATAACGGCATGATAGCATAGAATACTTCATTTTTGTTCCTCAAATAGACAAATATGTTACCATTTGAGTTTATTTCATTATTCACTAATCTTCCACATTAATTATGTCTTATTACTGTTATAGGACTCCGAAATATTTATGCACTAGACTGTATGTCTGTATTGTAGACTTATTGTTGTTTTTAACTAAATATTGCATTTTTTTCCTATTAGTTAACTAATAGTTGATGAAATACTTTCAAGTTTAAAGATTTTTATGTACCTTTTCAGAAAATAATTGTTTAATTACCAAATTACTGCCAATTTTGTTGTTGAATTGATGTTGAAGTTGGTGTGGTGTGAAATTTTATTTGTGCAATTATCAATTTGAATTGGCCTATTGTTTGAAAGAATTGTGCAATTGTATTGTTTCTAACATTCATTACTCATAAGTATTATAAGCTGTGAATATTTTTGTTAATCGTGATTTCTGTTTTCTATTAAGTTAATTTATTTTTGTTGATTGCATTTTTATTTTTGGCAAAGATTTTCTTATGCGTGTGTTATTTAACAAATCTTTTGTGTTATTTAGTGAAGGGAATGAAGGGGTAACATGGTAAATTCAAGTGGTCACCATTGCAGTCGTCACCAACCTCTCCGTCCCTTAAATAATAGAGATTAGTGGGGGGGAAATCATGTGAATAATTATCCATGTATGTATAAGAATAAATATAGTTATATAGGGTCTTATTTGATTTGCATTAATGAGTTGTTATTAATATTCAATATTATAATTTATACAAATATGCAACTAAAGATATAAACGATATAAAACATGCATTGGAAAGCTTATGAACAATAAATGAAAAAATCTTCGAAGAACAAACGAAGTAATAAAGTTACATATATTAAAAATTGACTTAAGTATAATTGTTGATTTAGTGGTACGAACGTTGTTTATCGATCATTATCGTCATCAACAAACATCATCATTCGTTATTATTTTCGAGTTTTGATTTCACCCTCACCATCATAATTATCATCATAGCCATTATCCATCACAACACCATCATCATTGTGAAAAATTGGGGATGAAGTTGTTAATAAGCTCATCTTCTAGCAAGATTTGTCAAGTTCTACTAGTATGGATTTTGCTAGTTTTGTCTTTCATTGTTGGACTAATGAGAGAAAAGGATAACATTGGATATTGGGCCTAATATTAGTCGTTTAGGTTGTCTTTTCTCTCCATATAACAAGGAATGAGGCAAAGTCCACCTTGTCACCCTACTTGGTGATTTCTTGTTCTCGAAGACCCACTAGAAGTTGAGRATTGTAGCAATATTCTTGTATAAATTCCTTTTTGATATACTCTCAATCACCGAACTTAGTTTTACCCAAGGAGGTGAACAAAGTGAGAGTAAAGACAAAGGTAAACAATTCCTTACCATACCTTTGAGAGACATTAACATGGTGAAAGATCGAAATTCTTTTAGGTCTTCGACTCCTTTTAGCTTGGGTAGGCCGTTGAGCACGACCTTCTTAGGGACCTTTGCCCTGTTTTTATAGTCCCTTAGATTGAAAGCAAGGTTCAAGAACCCAAGTGTTGGAAATGAATTAATCATTTCCTTATGTTGTTGTTTTATCTTCTTTTCACTCTCGTTCATTTTTCTCCGGTGGCAGAGTTGGTGGAATGTATGAATCTTCCTCTTCCTCAGCTAGTGATTTCCTTCCTGCATTGACATGTTCACTCAACTCGCTCAACTACTTTTCACACTACAAGCGAGAAAAAGGCAAATTGGCAATTGAAAATTCGGTCTCAAAATGCCTAAAATCAGTTGCAAGTGAGATTTTGTGACAGAATTCATTGCTAACTGTAGACACCCAAAAGCGTCTCCCCAAATTGAATAGCCAAAGAGGAAAAGTACGATATTTCGAAATAGATTTGATTTCGAAAGTTGTAACGAAATCCATAAATCAAATACCCATTTGCACAAGTTGAATTAAAGTTAAGTTTAAAATCATACACCGAGGGTCCATTAATAGGCAGAAAGTATTTATTTTTATTTATTTCAATTTTTAGTCTTTTTTCTTTATTTTATAGATTTATTAGAATATTTTCTATAGGTTATTTCTAAGTTTTCCACTTTTCATGRCGTTCTTCTTATTTTTGTGAGTTCGCTAGTATTTTTAGATTATTTTCTAATTTTTTATGATTTTCTATGATTTTTTCAAATTTTATAAAATGATTTTTGAAAATAAATAAATTCAGAAATTCTAAGCGAAATCTAGAAAATTCGAGAACGATCTGAAATGTTTTAGAAAGATTAACCTTGAGCTCCAAACAAGCCAAAATTGGATAAAAGGATACTCCCGTATTGTAGATTAGATTCAGATCAATAATATGGATAAAAATTCCCAAACGAAGATAGATAGAAAAAAGGAATCCTGTCTACGATCGGTTGACGTGGCTGTCACGTCAACCAACCGTATATACGGTCTCATCTTATATACGATTCTTCCTTTTCTATCTATCTTCTCCAAAACACCTATAAATACATGCTCTCGGTGCTTAATCGAACATCAACTGAAAATCAGTATTCGATCAACTAAACCATTGTACAAAGTTCAATTCAAAGCTCTCAAAAGTCTCTCTCTCTCTCACACATTCAAATTCAATCTACAAACACAAACCACTCTCAAAATAAAAAATCCCTCGAATTCGTCTCAGCTTTCGGAGTCGTATCTTTGCGGATTTAGGTATAAATTCTGAGGCTATTCAATTAAACTATTTCTCTTCTCTTGTTATTAATTTTGATTAATATAATACATTGAGTTTCATTTTGCTTTTGGTTTTCAATCATGTAAGTTCATTCGTTTTTAATCGTTTTCGACTTATCGCAATCGTTTTAATTGTAATTGTCAATGCTAACAATTTCCTTTGTTGTGATCAGCGATTCAATTGGAGGCAAAGCTTTTGATACACTAATATTTGTTTTCTTTTGTATTGATAGCGATAAAAGGTGAGTTTATTTATTTGATTTTTCAATTCTTGTATATTATTATTCTTGATTCTTACGTACATGACACTTTAAATTGCTTAAACAAGACCGAAAATTGTTTGAATCACATTTAATTCAGATTAAATTGTGGACGATTGGATTTTAGGCTTCGTATTAATTTGATTAATTTGAAGTTATCACAATTATTAGGTTAGGTAGGGGTATATGTATAATAGAAACTCACTTTCATAATAGTATCTAATGCTAGAGCGCTTTCTAAGGATAAAATTGCTATGTTATTGTGTATCRAATGAATTTGATCGAATGGAACTACAATGAGACCGAGTACAYGCCTCTACATGCGGGCGGATTGGGTCAAAGATTTAATTTGTACCATGTCCCCGAACCCACATTTGGTTACTAGATCTAACAGTGGGGCCATTAGTTTGGCACCAATGTTTCGGCATCCGTGATTAACCTGTATAGGCAAGGTGACGATCCCCTCTATCGACAACACATCTCAACGCACTCACGTGCGATATCRGTGGCTCAAGCGCACAATTCAAATCAACGTAGGACATAGGCTTGACAAGGGCATACGTCTACACTAACTGATTTGTCACTATAGGCTTGGTGGTTAATTTCTGACCGTATGCAAATTCTGACATGTACACCCGCCATTATTGGATACAAAAAAGTAGATACCTACATTTATCTCCTCCTTAAGGCCAATAATATAACTATATATGAAGATGAAATTGAACCAATTCTAAAAGAATCGTTGCTTAAACAATGCCTATATTCTCAATTTTCAAAGCAATAAGTCGTTTTCCATGCTCAAAGTGCTCACAAAAATAAGTTTCCTCTTTATATTATTTTGAAACATTTTCTTGATTTTTTTTTCGGATTTTTCAGGAATTTTACAACTTTTTTTAGACATTTTTAGCAATTTCAACTATTTTTCAATTTTAAAAACATTTTTTGAAAATATCAAAACAATTTCAAAAAACATGAATATTAACACAATGCACAATATATTAATATGGAGTTTTCCATATTTTTTTCCTTAGATTTTAGTTTTGTGGAATCTGGTTTATACAAATTAAAGCAAAAAATAAGAGTATAAGCAAAAACGAGCAAAACGAGGAGTTCAAGAAGGTTTCATGCAATGAACCTATACATGAACCTCCCCCCTTGCCGAGAAAGAAACATATCACAATATCATAGCAAAATTCAAGAGCAAAAATTAGAAACGATTTTATTTCTAAAATTTCCACAAATCATATAAACTAATTTAGGAAAAAAATCACAAAATAGGGGGAAACTTTTTGGACAATACACCGCCTAAATGGGAGGTATTACGCCCAAAATGTGACCCTCATGTGATCCTAAGCCTATAAATATTAGCTCTGTTAGTACGTTTTGCAAGAATTCAGACTTTGCAACGAAGTTTTATACGATTCCTCTCTAAAAAAACTCCTCAAAATCAATTTCAAAAACATTTTCAAAATCAATCAAAGTAAACACACTTAAACACATTAGATCTTGCCATTCAAGAGCAATTATACAAGGTTTTTTTACCGCACATTGTTTGATATAACCTATATGAGGCCAAAAAAACTCATAATGAACATCTCTCTTCTCCTTTTCTCTTTAATTAATTATTAAAAATTTTCTTTACTTTTAATCACTATTTAATAATGTAATATGGATTAATTAACGATTTGACATTGATTAACTTGTAAACAATCTTTTCTTTTCTTTTTTTCAATTCAATTTATATGTTATAATTACTAAATTTTCTTTTGTTATCTTTGAATAAACAATATTTTACAAAGCGAACTTTTTGATACTAATTCTTTTTTTTTCTTGTTCCTGGAAGCGATCAAGGGTAAGTTTATGTATATTTTTCTTAATTATTGAATATATTTGTAGATAACTACATTTGACCCTAGCCCACAACGACCAATGATGAGAACCCCCTTGCAATACTGTTGAGGTGATTTTGCACTTCACCAACAAGTCAATCGATCAATATTGTTTTTGGTTTGGTAGGGGCTGCCCCTTTGGTTACTAATAATAAAGATAAGCTCGCTAACGTAAAAATGGCACTTAAGGTCATGAGCGAAGATAAGAACATGTGAAACGTAGGACATTATGCCTAGTGTAGAATAAAACTGAAGCTTAGGACAAACAAGATTGAAAAGATGCAAAAGCCTTCCATTAAAATAGTAACGATAGAGTCAGACTACAACTTCATTACAAGGAAGAATGATTACCTCCATGTTCATACAATTGGGAAAGATAGTAACAAGCTGCTGATCCATGAGGATGAACTATGCTATACTATGCTAAACTAAGCTATGCTACGTTAAACTATACTTGGCTACTAAGCCAAGTACAACTAAGGAAAAGCAGTAAAATGCGAAAGAGAAAGATAGATTTTTTGATGTGTTGTTGTTGTTTCCTTGATCCGGCGCGACTTTGCCTATTTATACGCCTTGGGTGATGAAGATCGTGGGGAAGAAGTTATGGCGGCAGTTTTCTCTTGATAGCGGTTACTTGACACTCTTCATGTGTTAGAATTCTTTTTCCTTTCCCTCTAAGTTTCTGTTTAAACGCTTGATGCTTGATGTGCTTCTTCTTTTGGGATGTACTTAATGGGCTATCTCATGACTATTTCCTTTTTGACGCTCACTAGTAGAAAAAAAGTCATTTGTTGCGGTTATTTAGGGCTCATTTGCTGCGATTTTGAACCGCAACAAATGAGCCTGTAGCAAATGACTATTTGRTGCGGTTGTAACCGCAGCAAATAAGTGCCTACTATTTGCTGCGGTTATGGCTAATAACCGCAGCAAATAAACACTATATGCTGTGGTTATTAGCCATAACCACAGTAAATAGTTTATATTTTTTTTTAAAAATCCAATATATAGACAACCCCATATATATAATCAAATAATGATATAATAGACGATAGCATGTATATATGTATAAAATTTGCAATATATTGCAAATTTTATACATATATACATGCTATCGTCTATTATATCATTATTTGATTGAGAAAATGTTAAAAAATAAACAAACTTATATATATAAATATATTGATTAGGTAAATTATTACAATATATTACAATTAAATATTACATAAGAAATTAAACCACTAATTACGTGAAAACTAAAAATACAGKAGACTTTGATCCTAACACGACAAGTATCTGAAACCGGATGTTGAAAACTTATGAACATGCACTTCACATGAAATTCATTATTGCAAAACTGTGACATATGTATGAATAGGGAGGATCGAAGAATACAAGGAATAGCTACATTGAATTGTAGCAAGCAATAGACATGATGTCCAAAGTACTCAACACTCTAAGTTATGGATACCAAACAAGTAGAGCTCTCTTCTGTACGCAAATTGGAGCGCAAGTTATATCAGGCAGTAGGAATCCTTAAATTGTGAACAGTATACTGTCAATTATATTAAAGATAATAGTGGCAACAAAATTCTCATTAATGCCATGGATTCATAGTTTCATATAGTGCACCAGGCCACCAAGTAATCCTTGCTTTCACGGGTGCGGTTGGGATGCTATCACGCTAGATATTGCCCAAAAACCCAAGCATAGTAAAGCAACTCATATATATCTTGCAGGATCTATCACCAAGAATATCTAAGCGAATTACTTAGTAAAGATGGCTATAGCCAGGTGCCAGAACAGCCCGACGCATGGCACATTATTTTATGTCCAGGACTCCAAGGAAGAATTGTAACTATATACTTAAAGTACGACATGACCTMAACATTGGACTTGGTAAAAAAATTGAAACCAAACCTCGACGCACAAGTATGGCACGGAGCACGACACGACACGGCTAAGTCATCTTTATAACTAAGCAGTGATACCTAATTGGTAGTGCACAAAACGATTAACAGTCTAACAGAGTGATACCTAATTTTGTTAAACTAATTCAAAAGTCTACCATCACACGAATTTGCTTATTCTGGATCAAGGTTCACTGGGAACTTAACAAATTATGTTGCAGTGATGCTATGTATAAAAGATTAACATTTAAAAAAGAAGAAGAAAGAATTGCATAGAATAACGGACGACAGAAGGAGTATCATTGATAAACAATCCTTCTACATCATAGTTGTAGTTAAAAAAAACCCAGAAAAATATCAAACAGAAATGGAAATTAGTAATCACCGACTAAGTAAAAAAAACCCATAAAATATCACAAAAATTAAAATCAGAAATCAAATTCACAAAAAAAAAAAAATTGAAATAAAACCCATATATGTTCAACAAAACCTAGAAATCAAAATAAATAATTCATAAACATACAACCGAAATTAATAATTCATAAAAATATAAACYAAACTTACCAAAACCCTAGATTTRGCAACAAAGCGGCGGCACAAGGAGAGAGACAACCAGCGGCTTTGGCAGCAACACGGGGGTAATACATATCAAACAACACCGCCACAACCACCGGCTTAGGCGTCGCTCCTGATTTCGCCTTCTTCACCCTTTTTTGCCTGCTCAAACCACAAATTCACAATATTTGCTGAAAATTAGGGGTGGTGAAAATTCATGATCTATTTATATTAGAAAAGTAACTAACCCAAAAATAAATAAAAAAATCGAAAAACATTACAAAAAAACCCAGAAACTAGCGGCGACGAAATTGGAGTGGACCGACGACGAAAAAGGAGAGGACCGATGACGAAAAGGAAAGGACCGACGACGAAAAGGAGAGGACCAGTGTAGGTGTTGGTGGGGTGAGATTGTAGGTGGTTGTAAGGAGAGCTCGTCGGTGGTGGGGTATAAGAGGAGAGAGAAGGTCGGTTGGTCGGTGAGAGGARCAGAGGAGAGAGAATGAGAGTGAATGAGGGGTATGAGAGAATTAGAGGAGAGAGAGTATTCGGGTTTTTTTGTGTTACATATACTCCGTATAAGCTAAGGGGTCGGTTTTAATTTGTGTTTGTTTTATTGGGCTGGGCCTAGTCATTTGTTGCGGGTGTTCATATAACCGCAACAAATGTAATGCTCTTTATTTTTTTCCCTCTCACAGGTAGTATTTACTGCGGTTATTTAAGAAACTGCAACACATAACTCTCGATTGCTGCGGTTTTTATWTAACTGCAGCAAATGAGCCGCATTATATGATGTTTTTTCTACTAGTGGCTTATGATCTGTTCCCAGACCAAAATCTCCATGAGATGTTGTATCTCAATCAACATTAGTAAAACTCTCGGTTAATATTGGMRAACAAATTATGTCTACCAAATATTTTAGTCTCTAACAAATACATAACCTCGAATCGAGGGAGCTTAAACATTGACAGGCCCTAAAAATAACAAATTCCAAGGCAACAATCCCCCTTTTTCATGCTCAAAGTGTTCACAAAAATAGGAGTTAGTTTCCAAATAATTGTCTCTTATTTTTGGACATTTTTATAGAATTTTTCAGATTAATCTAAGCATTTTTTGGTATTCTCAGTCATTTTCTTAAAAACAATTTTTAAAAGTATCAATGCATTTCCAAAAATTACAAATTTTCAACAAAATGTACAACAAATTAAGCTGAAACTTTCCATATTTTTTCACTTTGTGGAACTTGGTTTACCACATTTTTAAAGCAAAACACGCAAAACGAGAGGTTTTGGAGTGTTTTGTTCAACGGACCTAGTCATGAACCTTCGTCACCTTTTGGGAAAGATAATGTATCTCGACAATTACACATAATGTTGACATAATTGCACAGAATCAATTTGAAAATCATTAAGTAATCTAAAGATGGCAAAATCGCAAAAATAAAAACTAAACTAAGCAAAATTTTGCACAGTTTGGTGAAATAACACACAGTTGGTCGGAATTCCACTCAACCACGTGTTTGTGACGTGTGTTTTTCCTATAAATGCTAGCCATGTGGTGCTCATTTACAAGAACTTCGAATTTGGCACTCTCTCTGTCGAAATTCTATCTCTCTCAAGTCTCAAACACTCTCAAAATTCTTACTTTTAAAATAGTTTAAACACATTAAATACACTTTTAATACATTGCAATTAAGTTCATAAAAGGTATTAAGGGTTCTAAAAGCTTCATCCTTGATCCGATTCGACTCGTATTACAAGGTAGGTTTGACTCCAATGTCTCACTCTTTCTAACACCCTTATGCATGCTTGTTTAGAAATTTGACCACTTGAAATTTGCAAGTAATATTGATTAACAACTATTTGATGGAAATCTAAAACAACATAGACTTAAACTTTAATTTTTCGTACGAATGCTTACATGCTTGTAATCATGCATATATTTTTCTTAAACAAGACCTATTAATTTGTGAATCACGCCTAATAAGATTACTTTGGACAAACGACTATTTGTGAACCTTTGACATTGAATCAATCAAAATGATCACATTAAAAATATTAGTCTTGTTGTCCTTATTATTTATTGTTAATCAACCCACATAGTAATTTTCATGCTAGGGTTTAACATGGAAATAAATTTGTTGTCGTCCTTTCAATAATGAACTCCTGAAAGACCGAGTAGAGGCTGATAGATGCAGGAAGGGGGGAGGTTGTGCTCTACTTCATCCTTACCTTTGTCCCCGAATCCATGACGTTGGTGCACTATCAAAACTTGGAGTCCTTCGCCTTGCATTGCGTTTGGGCAAGGAATAATAATGGGTTCTGTAGCTCCCGAAAAGAGTACAGTGGCGACTTCACCTCTACTCGTATTTTTGAGAATAATACACACAATATCCAAGCATACTCATTGTAGACACCTGAAAATGTGTCTCCCCAAATGAGTAATCCGTGATGAAACATACCGCGTCTCGCGTTTGTTTCGACTCAGAAAAGATGCTTTGAACTCACGAAAGTTGGAAATACGTGAGGTCGTGCTCGGAACTATTGAGCAAAGGTCACTTACAAGGCAAACATATTTTCTTTCAGTTTTCTCGATAAACTCAAAGGTTTTTCAAACAAGTCACGCTGGCGTTCTCGTGCTTTTTGTTTTCATCATGTGCGTCACATTTTTCTGAATCCGCCAATATTTTTAAATTATTTTTCTGATTTTCTATGATTTTCTATGAATTTTGCAATGTTTAATCGCAGAATACGCAGAAATACGTGATAATTAGAAAATACTCCGGAAAAACGTGGAACCTTCTAGAACATTCTAGAATCCTTGCTTGGAGAGCAAGGGTGTCTAGTGCGTCGAATCAAGGGAATCACGAATAAAATCGGAGGAATCAAAATATTTCGAGGTTTTTGGAAAATATATACGAAATCATTGAGCGTATATACGCAGATGATGAGCGTATATACGCTCTCATCAGGAGCGTATATACGCTCATTTGAGCGTATATACGCCAACCTTGCCATACGACTCTGCCAAAATGCTATGGAAAGTGAGAAGCTATATACGCTGAGGTTGAGCGTATATACGCTCCCCTATGAGCGTATATACGCTCATCCTGAGCGTATATACGCAGGGTTTTTTGTACTTCGTTTTGCCTCGTGCCTATAAATACTCCTTGCTTGCTCAGTCCGGGACACGACTTCATACGCTCTCACAACTTCACTTAACTTTCCACGCACAATTCCAAGACACATCTAATCTCTCTCTCTCAAAAACACTCAAAACACATTCGTTTCGATTCAAAGCATCGATTCTCTTTCGAATCAAAACAAGCGAAATAAGGGTATAAATCTGAGATTACTCACCAAAAACCTCTTTTTCACTCTTTTTTTTAATTCCTTTGTCTCTCTTAATTTGATTAACCATTGTTATGAGTTTTATTTCAATTAAAACAATGTAGAAACTCACTTGTTGATCGTTCATGTAAATATGTAGGATCTTGTTAATGTTTTCAATATTTTCCATGGTTTTTGGTTTATTATACATATTATTATTGTCAATACTAACGCGTTTGTTTGTCTCAATTAGCAATTCAATCGAAGGACGTTCCTTTGAGTTTTTTATTCTAACAATTTGATTGTTTGCAGTGACAAGGTGAGGAGGAACACACATACATATTATTATGCTCACTAACCTTTGTTTTTCATGTCTTGTATATATATGTCTTTTACCACACTTGTATATATTGTTTAAACAAGACCGAAATTTAATCGCTTGTCACATTAAAGTCAGATAATCATGGACGACCGGTTTTTCTAGCACCTTTTAACATTGACTAACAATCAAGTGATCGCCTTGTCCTTGTAGAAGTCTTGGTTTGTACATAATAGCAACTCACCTAGTAATTAGTGTGCTTTCAAGATCAATTCAATAGGTCTTTGAATTCAATTGTTATGATTTATGGAACTACAATGAGACGATAGAGGCGCTACATGCGGGCGAATTGGGTTACAGATCTGATTCGTACCATGTCCCCGAACCCACTTTAATTACTTGACCTACTGTGGGGCACATAGTTGGCAACCTAAATGTTTCGGGCGTCCGTGAATAACCATATGGCACGGTGGCGATCCCCTCAATTCGACAACACACCCCAACGCATTCACATGCGGATTCCATGGCTCAACTCCATGACACTGAAGCTGAGGTCACGCCCCTCCTAAGGCGGGGCGAAGCCCTACACTCATAATATACGAAAGCAAGAATTCAATTGTTTACAAAATTTGCAAAACACCTCATAAGCCTCGAGACCATCCTCCTCATTGCACACCCATTTGCATAGACAAAGGGCCTACAATATTATAAAATCAATCACCCTTTATTTTGTTCATTAATACCTATTAATTGCTTGGCATCACGTCTAATAAGATAATCATGGACAAACAATTTAGGTGCCTTTCATCTTAACCTAATTAAAAACCACAACAATTCCTTGGTCTTTATGTGCATTAATCCAAACTCACCTAGATTAAATTTTGTGTTTTTAGGACAATAATATGGAAATATGATTGTTGTTCAAAACTACAATGGTGAATTTGCAATTGAGATCGAGTAAAGGCCTCTAGATACGCGGGGTGGTGGGGTGCACTACTTTGTCCTTACCTTCGTCCCCGAATCCATAACTTTGGTGCAGGACCAGGCCATGGGGTCCTTAGCCTTGCATTGCATCTTGTCTATGTTGCACAGGCTCGTGTTTAGTTGTCGTTTATGTAGGGATTTTATACTCCCTTTTTAGAGTGTTTTTCTTGCTTATTTTTTAGTTTTGAGTTACTTTTGTCTATGTTTTGAGTCATTTTCCTCATTTCTTTCTCTAACCCTCGAACGACCGCTTTTAGCGTTTTTGCCACCTTTTCTCTTCTATTTTGGTCGGTTTTTCAGGTACTCATTTGATAAGCATAGTTAGGAGTTGTCTTGACACACTTTGGATTGTTTGAGGCTCATGATTATGGTTCTTGTCACCTTTGGTGAAGTACTGGAGCGTTTTGGACACTTTCGGATGTGTTAGGCAACTTCAATCGAGCATAACTTTTAGCAAAGGTATCATTTTAATGTGATTCCAATTGGAAGGGAAATATCGTCTTGATATCTTCAAAACTACTAGTCATATGCATAATTTCAA
Organism: Bassia scoparia; assembly: GCA_008642245.1. Lineage (NCBI taxonomy): Eukaryota > Viridiplantae > Streptophyta > Magnoliopsida > Caryophyllales > Amaranthaceae > Bassia > Bassia scoparia. The sequence continues at coordinate 11,037 of SNQN01003384.1, read as the reverse complement.
AATAAAACGAATAAGTTATGGTCATTTCTTTTCCTGTTCACCCTGCAATTTGCAGTAGCGGACAGTAGCGCCCCGCTACCCAGGTGCTACTCCCATTTTTTTCTTTTTTGTGCTCTCTGGATATGCGACTAAGAGTAGCACCCGCTACTAGGCGCTACTTAGATGCTATTCTTCATCAGTGGCTTTTCTCGGATTTTCACTAATGGCTTTTGTTTTACTTTTCTTTTTTCTTTTATTTTTGGCTGTTCATTACTCCCACTTGAGGGGGTATATGAACCACATAACCTTTCATATTGTAATATACTCTATTAGCTTTAGTTTCTCTCTTAGTTTTGAATTTTGATTTCACATTGCTTAAACATTATTCATCATCATCATATTCCTTGGTTTTCTTGCAATTTGGAAATCTTMCACTTGGAATTCTTGCTCCAAAATTTTATTGAAGCTTTAGTAACTATTCTCTATCTTTTGCACTTCTTTAATTTCATTTTTGTAAAGTATTTCACGAATTGCATTTTTTTTTTGTTTTTATGAGATTTGCTTAGTTTTACTTATATGTTGTTTAGCTTGTTAAATATGGATGTTATTATTTTTTAATCATGTGTGAGTAGTTTACTTGTTGGGGTTGGGTGAAACCCTCAATTCACCATGTGACTTCCATGCTTGCTTGAGGTTTTTGTTTGTTTTGGTCATGACTTGTGTGGTTAGGAGGTGCAATTGCTAATTATCATGCGTAGCTACCATGATAGTTCTACTAGGGACCTTTGACAAAGGAATAAGAGTTGAAATCTTAGGTGAGCTCCTCCTAGCTACTTAAATGAAAGAACCATATGAGAATAGGGACCGGATTGTAGGGATGTTACTAGCTTTCGCGACTTTTGTGGTTAAATCGAGCTTGTGACCAACCTATGAGAATAGGTCTTGGATTGCAAGTGAGATTTTCCTAGCRATTTTAAGAGAGTGGTTTAGAAACTTAGAAAGTCTCCCCTTGTCGGTTGATTCATGTTCGTTTGCCTCATTGCTTGCGTTCAGGTGTTACATGTGTGTTTTGTGTGGTGAAACCCCAATCCTAGTGCTTTAATTATTTGTTCCTCTCATGTTAATAGTGTTTGTAACCATACTCTTCACCTTGTTCTTGGCTTAGCTTGTCTCTTCAGTAACTAGTCAGTGCTTAACACGTTTTTCCCATGGGTTCGACCCCTTACTTACCCTTGCTAGTAGCATAGTGAGACCGAGTTAGGCTTTATCTTTGGTAGCCACAACAACAAGCTATTAGTCGTWTCCAAGTAGGGATCAAAGGATCCGACATTCTAGTTTTGAAAATTAGCGGATACGAGGATACAATCCACTAAGCGTATTGACTTGTTTTTTAGATACACTAGTTTTTATGTGCATGTGATGCGTGCTGATACTTATGAAAATTGCAATTCAATAAAAATGATATATAGTATATTTTCAATGGACATTGAAAATGTGTAAGACAATATTTGATATTATTAATTTAAAACTAATTAGCAATACAATAAATCGTAAGTAATTATTTTGTAAATAAATGTGACGTGAATTCAAAATATATTCCATATATATGTTTTAATTCAATTTGTAACAATGTTTATTGATTTGAATTTTTCTTTAGTTAAATGATATAATAAATGTATTATCTATTTTTATAAGAAAAAGAGAATTTGTAGTTGAAGCAAAACAATTCATCACCATATTTTTAAATCAAGGGTATTAACGTATTTTAGGAACATCATTTCATCAAGGGTATTAACGAATTTTAAGAGGGGGGACACCATCTTCCTCCCCCCTACCTTTATATAACTTAGATTTATCTATTAAGTGACAAACATTTTTATAAGGACAAGTATAATATATAAATATACATGGTATAAATATCCCACATGTACTCATCAATAGAAACTAGTTTTTATGTGCACGCGATGCGTGCTTAGACCTATGAAAGTCAACTTTCAAAAAAAATATAATATACATGAAATTAAAAATGTTTTAGAAATAATTAATTTTATTAATTTATATCTAATTAGCAATGCAATTTATTATTGTGTATATAATTATGAGTTGAATTCAAAATATATTATATATATATATTTCAATAGAATTTGGAGTAATGCTTATTGATTTAATTTTTTTTCACTAATTAAATCACACAATAAATGCAATTTCCAGTTTTAATTGAATTAGAGGAGGGTAATTAATGCACATCAAGTCATATACTTTAAAACTCATTAAAGTTATAAACGTCTTTTACTAGGGGAGACACCATCTTCCTCCCCCCTTCCCTTATATAATAGAGATTTTTAAGATGCATTTAGTGTTGTTACTGTATAGACCTATAATGTTTGACCATTTTCAAGGTTGAGATGTGGTAAAACGTGAGCATCTTTACCCAAGGACAAAAATAATATTCAAGATTTATATGTAAAAGTAAAAAAAATAACATTAAATATAGGAAAAATTAATATTTATAAGTCAACCTTTAGCCCGTCTGCCAAAAATAAGTTAACCTTTTGATTATCCAAAAATAAGCTAACCTTTATATGATAAAAGCCGAAWCTGAGCACCGCCACATCCTGCCACTGAAATCGCTACGCCGCCTTTTCTATATTCTTCCTTTTCTTTTTTACTAGCTTAGGGTTCGGCTGAATTCGGTGGTGGGGGTTGATTTAGCAGGGGGTGGGGTTCGAACGGGTGGGGGAGGTTCTGATTGTCGGGAGTGTTGGGATGGGGGTCGATTTAGGAGGGGTGGAGTTCAATTGGCGAGGGTGGTTCGATTGGGGTTCAATTGGGTGGTTCGATTGAGGGTGAAGTTGGGTTCAATTGGGCGATGTGGGGGTTCAATTAAGGGTGGCGACGGTGTAGGGTTCAATTGAGGGTGGTGGTGGTGTGGCAATTATGGTGGTTTTTGAGGTTTTTGAAGTGGTATTTCAAGTGGGTGGGTAGGCGTTGGCAGTGGCTGGGTGGAGTGGCGGTGGCTAAGTAGGGCTTCACTGTAGTGTCTTGTGGTGGCTAAGTGAATAATAATATTAATATTAATGATAATAATAAACATTAATTAATTAGATTAACCTATTATTACCGGTTTTATAGGTTAAAAATTTGGCTAACTTGTTCTTCAACTTTAACGATATAATGGTTAACTTATTTTGGATAATCCAAAGGTTAACTTATTTTTGGCAAACGAACTAAAGGTTGACTTATTAATATCAATTTTTCCTTAAATATACTATTGGGTACTTGAGTAATGGGTTGTAAAAATTCCCTTTTCTTTAATACATGTACAATTAATTTTCTCCCCTTTTTCTTTCTTCAACCTTTCATTTATCCTCAAACTCATTCATGGCCTCTAAGCTTATAGAGGACGACAATGATTTTGGATCCTTCTCCGGTACGAGTATCGATGCCTCCACCGAGGCAAGTCGCTCGTCGTGCCATGCATCATGTCGAGTCCACATGCGATACCCTAGGCTGAAGAGGGCGTCGATGTAACATAGCGTCTTGGTAAGACATAATAACTTGTTTCGCAACTCCCGGAAAGAGTGTAGTGGCGACTACCTTTATTTGATAATCGAGTTTCCATAATCCTAAATGCCGAGCATACTCACTTTATGCTAAATACAGTATTCAATAACTCGTCCTCCACATTCGTAGGACTTGAGGGAATCCCACTCGTAAGCGTAAACCTAGGTCCTATAAAAATAAACTCGCGGAGTTTGATAAACAAAGACATATGGGTTGTATTTTGGATACTTCTTGGTATGGTTAATCTCAACAACTTTTATAGTAGATAGATGCATGTTTAGTTTGTATCATTTCCCGAATCAAACCAATCACATTTGAATAACATGGTAGCTTTATAAGATTGGGTTAGACCCAAATATGTCAATTCAACAACTTCTTGAAGAATTGCGTCGAAACTCACATTCTCATTATGTATGACTCTTCTCTCAAATTTCATAGTTCATTCTAGTCTTTTTTCCCATATGTATAGGTATGAAAATTATAGTCGTTGATATAATAATGATTAGGAATTTTTTTCACTCAAACATCGTAGTTTATATATTGTCAATATTGTTTTATATAATTTTTATGAGGTACTTGACTATTTATAAACCTATATTATTTTATAATTTGTTATATAGAATTAGGATGTTTTGTGAAAACACCCAAATGTCTGACACGTTTTGTAAGAAGCCCCCTTTGTTTCATTTTTTTTTCGAAACCCCCTGACGTTTCACTCCAAATATTGTTTTCCTTTTCTTTCTCAGTCAAATATACTCGAGTGGGCCCCACCATTCGAACACCCACTATTAGAGCACCATTCGAGCACTCCAACTCAATTTTCCCTCATTAAGTTCAACTCCAAATTCATCAAAAACCCTAATTCGATTACTTAAATTTCTTTGGGAGGTGGTTTTGTGGTTTATGTTTTGGTTTCGAGTGAGGTTTTTGGCTTTAATTTTGTCGAGAATTCAAGGATTTTGGAGGTTCTTTGCAGGTGTTTCTTGGCGACGAATTTGGGAAATTTTCAAAGTTGTTCTAGTGGTGGTTGGTGGCTAGTGTGAGTTTAGCAGATTCGTTCATTGGATGCTTGGTGGTCTAGCAGTATGATGGTGGTTAATTGTGGCTYGTTTTGAAGGGGGTTGTGCTGGTGGTGGCTAAGTTGGTTGTTGGGTAGTCAAACTTAAAGATGGTGATCGATTGTGATTCATGGCGATTAAATGGGTGGTATATAGGGAAAATGTAGAAGTGGGGCCAACTCGAGTGGATTTAACAGAGAAAACAAACAGAAAACCCAATTTCGGGATGCCACCACTAACATTGGATCTTCCCAAGTAAATCCAAACGGAGGAATCGATACGGACACCGCAACAATTCCCCATAAAGGCCTAACAAAGGTATCAGAGTGGACATTGAGATAAAAATTCCCCAGGGAGTCCTAACGGAGGCGTTGGGGCGGACCACCAATCAACAAAGCGCACTAAGATGTCCTAACGGAAGCACTGAGATGGGTAGAWGTAGATCAACAGCATGCAAGGAAACATCACAAAAACCCCCAGTGGAAACAGAACCATAGGTGGAAGCACAAACAAAGGCATTAGCAACAAAGACAAGCAAGCAAGCGACAGCAACCGCAGGTGCAGGTAAAACTAACGCTTTTTTTTTGCAAGTACCGGGTACTTTGGCTTTCGTTTAACGAGATATTCTTCTCTACAAACTTAGCCAAAGTGGGCGCATCTATAGATACCTAAATTTGTCCCTAGCCCAAGACTACCAATGATAAGACACCCCTTGCAACACACAAATCAAATGAAGAAAGCTAGGACCTTGACAYGCCCTAAAAAAGACAAGTTCCCTTACACCGAGCAATTTTTCAAGCACTTATCACCTCAAAAAATATGTTTTAATTTTCAAATAATTTTAAATTATTTTTCAACATTTTTCTAGAATTTTTCTGAATTTTTCCAAGCATTTTTGCAATTTTTTGGAGTTTCGGACAATTTAATTAATTTTTCAATAATTAATTAAATTAACAACACAACTCCAAAAATTACGAAATTGTAACACAAAATACTAAATTTTACATGTAATTTGTACATAATTTTTCCATAACTTTTCGATTTGTGGATTATATTAATGAATTTCTTAAGCAAAAACGCAAAACCGAGCAAAGCGGGCCATCTTGGGATATTTTGCCTCGAGTCAAGCATTCCGAGGAAGCCAAATATCCCGAGTATTAGTATAAAACTAGTATTTTTTGCACGCAATGCGTGCGCCTAAAAAAATCTATAAATTTTCGTATTTTTTTCTTATAATCCATACTAATAATTCGTTGGGTTTTAATTTTTTTAGTGTTTCATTCTTTGTTAATCAAATATGAAGCATATTAAGACAAAAAATATGTGATGTTCTCGAGAAAAAAAAAAAACATGTACTCAAGGAATATAATTACTCCAGATAATGAATAAACATTGAAATGTTAGAAATATAAAACCATTTAACCTAAAAATATGAAATTTAAGTTTTGGCATATTTTCTTCTGTTTATGTCAATCAATTATTTTGTCAATTTAATTGCTTTTTAATAAAGTTGATTATGTTTTTTTCATTGTTAACTTGTTTAGTATGATGAAACAGAAAGTCACTCTAATTTAATTAGTGCTTATTTGAAATTTCAAATACAATACCATTTTAACTTCTTCTATATTTATGGCAAATTGGCAATAAATTGGAAGCAAAAAAATATATATTTAATTTTTTAAGGGAATTTTTTCCCATTACCCCCGAGTTTAAGTTAATAACCCATATACCCCGTGTTTTTAGAAACAGCTCATATACCCCTCACATTAGTAAAAATAGCCAAATACCCTTAATGAGGCAAAAACCGTTAAATAGTTAACACCGTTAGTTTTAAGTCAATTAACCCCTAATTCATCCACTTAACTATAATATGTTTATCTCTCCTTCTAATACACTTTAATTAAGCCAAAAGAAAACCCATTGTTCTAATACAAGAGTTTTCTTCTTCTATATGTTACACGTCATACAAGAGTTTTTATTCTTCTATCTTTAATCACCAATCACCATCACCATCACTGAATCTCCATTGTATCATATTGTTCTGCTGCTGCGTCGCTCCATCTTCTTCTTCCCCTTGCTGCAGCACCTCTCCGCCTCCCCCTGTACTAACAACCCCCATCAACCAAGAAGTTGAATGCGAACCACAAAATGCGTACCCAGATTTCGACCCAACCCCAATCTAAAATTTCGTACCCAGATTCGGATCCTCCTGCCTCGCCCGTCCACCTTCGTGTGTCGGTCCTTCGTCGAGGTCCGCTTCGGAGTCACTTTCTTGGAGTTCCTCCTTTTTCGACTTAAAAGTGAGGGTTTTAGTGTACAAATTATGCGTCAGTCGAATTTCCYAATTTTTAGCGTCAGTCGAATTTCCTCCATTATTTATAGCGTTATCAAATTTCCTCCATTATTTTCTCTGCAAATTTCCTCCATTATTTTCCTCCATTATCAAATTTTATAGCTTAAACCATATCAACTATGTCAGTCAAGATGTGAGTTGATTGGTTTAAGTCAAATTTTCCTCCATTATCAAATTTTCCTCCATTATCAAATTTCCTCCATTATTTTCCTCCAAACTTGCTCCATTTTTAGCGTCAGTCGAATTTCCGAAACAGCAACAATGGCGAGCACTAAAGTCRAGAGGATTATGACCCAACCTATTGTAATTTCACTTCTTCTCCCATTATCATCTTAATTAATTTTGCCTTTCATTCTCTTTTCACTGTTTTCTAACTCATCTTCTTCTTTTCCAAATTTTCGACTTCAATTTTGGATTCTTCCAAAACCTGATATTCAGGTTTCTTCAAAGTGTAAGCCCTAAATTTCAAAATTTCTAGCTGATGATTGATGTTGCTGAATTTCTGATTCGAAATTTTGTGGGTAATYYAGTTTTTGGATTTTTAATTAATGTCTGATTAGAGTCAAATGAGTTGAATTAGCGGTCAAATGGATAAAAGACTAACGGTGTTAACTATTTAACGYTTTTTTGCCTCATTAAGGGTATTTGGGCTATTTTTACTAATGTGAGGGGTATATGAGCTGTTTCTAAAAACACGGGGGGTATATGGGTTATTAGGCTTAAACTCGGGGGTATACGGGGAAAAATCCCATTTTTTAATAATGAATTGTAATTTAAATCATTAAGGGCATGGTGGACATTTCAGAGGGGGACACCATCTTCCTCCCCCCTTGGCTTATATAATAGAGATCAATGGCAATCGTATAAAATTGCGTATATATTTTATTTGATTTAATTTCGATTTTATTTTATACGATTTTCATAAAAAGGCAAGTCGAATTAGCAAAAAAAAGGGAGAAACTGGGGCGCAATTACGCCTAGGTTGGGCGCAATTACACCCAATTTTGGGTGTAATTAGGCCCAATTCCTTCCTTTTTTGGGCCTTGCCTATAAGTATAGGCGGACCCCCATGCCATTTAGACATTTTTTGTAATTTTGGGACGACTGCAACACTATCCTCTCTCTCTCTTCAATTGCTCTCTTCTCTCCCCAATCTTCTTTCCTCTCTCTCTCACTCTCGCTCGTCATAATCTCATATACTCTCTCAAACACAAAACACATTCAAACACACTTTCGCATTAGATTAAGGTTCGAAAGGGTTCTAAAGTTTCGACAAGGGTTCTAAGGGTCAAAGCTCTGTTCTTGGATCTTCGACACCGTGTTGGCGAGGTATAAGTTTGAGGCAAAGTCTTAGTTCTAACAACCCTTTTTGAATGTTGATTAGAAACTTACTTTCTTTGTAACTTTTGCATGTAATACTGATTAATAACTACTTGGCAATTCAAATTAAAAACAACCTTAAGTAATTTTCAATTCCTCTTACGATGCTTGCATGCTTTGTCTCACACCCATAATATGCTTTAAACAAGACTGCAAATTTCACGTTTCACGCCTAATAATAACAATGGACAATCGACTTGGCTCTTGGAATACGGAATAAACAACACATGTGGCAACAAACTAGCCACTATATGCACAGTTTTCTTGTTAAACAACCCGCCTTGTAATCTTGCATGCTTAGGGTTAAACACGGAAATATGTTTGTTGTTATCTTTTGGACAATGACGATGTAGAGGTCGCCAGACGCGGGGGGTGGGGGGGGGGGGGGGGGTGGGGTGAGGTGGGGTGGGGTGCTGTGCACTACTTTACCCTCACCCTTGTCCCCTAATCCCAACCTTTGGTGTACTAACAAACCTGGAGTCCTTCGCCTTGCTTTATGCAATTATAGGCAAGGCTTAAACCGGGTTTTGCAGCTTCCCAAAAGAAGTGCGATGGCGACTTCCTCTACTCGTTTCGAGTATAAACACACAACTCCAAGCATACTCACACTATGCAAAATCAAGAATTCAATTCTAGCAATAAACGGAGTCATCAACTAATTGTACCCCCCGGAGRAGAGGGACCGGACCCAGTCCGACCCGGTGATGCCTCGGCGCTCATACAGATACGCAGATGGTGCAATCAGCTGCTTCCAATGTGCAGCAGCAGCGGGGTGTCCTTRCTTCGTGACCACAACAACCGAAGTAAAGTGTCAATGCGGTCACCCTTCGCAGTGGCACTAGTTATGTAGGTCCATCCATGCCTACAACTAATGATGCCCCTGACATTGCATTATAGAAGCCCAAAAATGCTTCAATGGATTCCAAGGAGGAAGTTGAAAAGGAAGCTAAAAAGGAGGCTGGAAAGGAGGAGGAGGTAGTATAAACACCCCTTATTGTTGTGCTACCCATTTAGCTACCTTTCCCAACTAGAGATGCTAAGAAGCAGGATCGATAATTTAGCAAGTTCCTTGATGTGATAAGGAACCTTCAGGTAAGGTACTGTCCCTTTCACTGAGTTAGTCACTTAAGTGCCCTCCTATGCTAAATTTTTGAAAGACATGTTAACTGAAAAGCGGGAATTTAATGCGGTGGAGACTGTTYCTTTAACCGAACAYTGTAGTGCTATAATGCAGAATAAGTCTCTACCGAATCTGAAGGATCCTAGAAGTTTTTCTATTCCATGTGATATAGGATCCTTGCGTATRGACAAGGCATTATGTGATTTAGTTGCAAGTGTTAGTTGTATGCGTTTGTCGATCTGTAATAAACTTAACATAGGAGATCTTAAATGCACTAGCATTACCCTTCAAATGGCTGATCGTTTTGTAAAGTATCTAATGGGTATTTTGGAGGATGTTCTTGTGCGAGTGGGTAAGTTTTATATTCCAGTGGACTTTGTTGTACTCGACATGGATGAGGATGCCCATATTCCGATCATCTTAGGGCGACCCTTTTTTCGTACGGCAGGGGCAATCTGAAGGTTTCCCGAAGGTGGTGAATTGAGTGCCTATTAAAAATTTTGATTTTGTACTATTTTAGTAGAGTAGACCAGTTGGACTGGTCTCGAGCAATAAGGAATTTGAACTAGTACGTAGAACGATATCGAGCAATAATAATAAAGACACGCCAAATTTAACAATGGTCACCCACTCTGGGATACGTCCTTCTACCTTAGTTACTCTTTATTAAATCTACTCCGAAATCAACAATGCAACTTCCTCCACAAGCTACGTAACTCAGACATACATTGTAACCCCACACTCAACCAAGTGCGCTACATCGCACTTGACTCACACAGCACTCCGACAACTGAACCTCACAATGTCTACCCGAATCACCAACCCGCAATCCGTTGATGTTCACACAATGCAAATCTTTCAATTTACTCACATTACTGAGTTTATAAGAGCTATATGACGACTCAAATCTCTCTTGTGCCTCGTGTTATGAATGTACTTGCCTTTCTAGCTTCTGACTTCTCCTTTTCTTCTTTTTCTCTCAAGATACCCTTTTAAAACATGGAGATAAGTGTGTCCTAGTCTATATCCCGGCATATTATAGTCCCTAAAGGACTAATGATTTGAAAAAATCAACCCATCAATATACTGATAACACCCTAAGCAACTTAGGAGATAATAAATTATATCTCTATCCATATTTAGGTAAAGCTCCACATAAGCAATTATCATACAATCGCTATAACTGATCTTATTTAACTTTATGCCATCTCAAGTAATTACTATCCAATATACTTTCCCACCAGCATCATTCTTAAGTTTCCAAATCCAAAACGCTTTCAAGACAAATCTTTCAACAAGAATATTTTTAAAAAACATTCCAAAAATTTTCTTGCTTCGACGAACCGTTATGACACCGACATGTTCTCACGTGGACAGCTACAACTGTCCCCTGGAGCGTAAGTCAACCAACAGTCTGGTTAGTTGCCTTCAACTCTAAGAGCGAAAGTTCAAAGCCCAAATCATTCACCAATTAATACAAGCACGCACAACAAACACTCTTGCACTAAGATAACAAGAAAGGACTTATTCTGAACCTTCCTGAAATAACTTCAATGCTTCTTCAACTTCTCGAAGCTTCCTTG
>SNQN01003383.1:42144-61845 GCA_008642245.1 Bassia scoparia | reverse complement strand
TGTGTTCTTGTAGCACGTTCCGCTGATTGCTATCAAGATTTTCCTCTGCTTCAGGGTTGAAGAGATGGGGTAGAGGCTTCTTCTACAGCTACCTCTAAGAGAGCTGATCTTGGTCCCTTTGAAAAAACCTCTGGTGATGGCGTGCACTTCACGTTCTTCGAGACGCTACTTAGCACCCTGCAAGAAAGAGAATTAATCCTTTTGGTACTCCCTCCGATGCCTTAGTACTAAGTACGGGAGGAGGAAGGGTAATTATGCTACTATTTAAGAGAAGTTAGAGAGAGATAAATTCTATACTTGCTTAAGTATAAAGTAATTTGCTCTCCAAATGTGAAAAGTTGTGTGAAAAATGATGCCTCCAGGGGTATTATAGGCTTTTGCCATACCTCTTGGGCTCGTGATGGGTTGACACTTGTCACCATCCTGAGTATGTATCGGTTAACTGTTTTGCTTGCTGAAGCTGTTTCTTTACGGTGTTCAACCGGTTTTCGGTGAAATATATACAGATCCTTTGCCATCATCCTCCCCAGTGACACGTGTCACCTAATTTGTGCTACGTTGGTTCTACGTACATGCAAAATGCGACACGTGGCTTTACGTTGCCACACTCATTGCCCCTCAAACGCTCCCAATACGCTTGTATTTTGGAGGTTTATAGTAATTCGACTTCAAAATGGAACAGGAGCTTCTCGGTTTTTCGTCCCCATTTCCTCCAAATGAGGGTTCTCGATCTTTCGAGCCTGGCCTTGGCCATTAATTGGTAGTTTTCATGAATCTCGAAAATCGTTGCCAACAGTTTGGATACCTTCCCAGTTCTTGGGTTCCGAGTCACAGACCCAGGACAATTTCTCGTTGTCTGGAGCCAAATCCGTAATTATTCCTGAGGCTTTGAAACCCTACAAAGATTCCCCTTTGTTTGTTGGATCGAAATTCCTTTCAAACCCCAGAATCTCAATTGGGCTTTAAAGTCAGGCCCATTAATATGGCTTTCCCACTGTCACCGCTCAAACTTCGTAATGAATTCGAATCCAAAACCTACCACCTTAATCTTTCCTATAAATTAGGGGTAGGCAGGAGAGACAACAGGTTGTGAAAGAAATAACTTCTGAATACCTCCTCTCTCCTAGAATCCTTTTGATTTTCCTCGCTTCTTGACCTCAAGCAGAGGACTGTTCTCAGTTCGCAGCTGATCTTCGTCTGTTCTCAAGTTTTTATAGACTCTTTCTTCCGACTTTTTGTCTTTCGTCCTCAAGTCCTTCGCCTCGTTGTATCAGTCTCAAGACACTATAGTTTTTTCTTTGAAAATTTGATTTTTTCTCATTCTTTTTTACAAAGTAATAAACATGGCTGTCGTCTTCGTCATCAACGCCTAATAAGCATCGGATCTGGGGGTTGTTGGAGCCCGAGTGCCAACATCTCCTAGGATCTGTTGAGACCCAGGTCTTCGATTCCCCAATATCATTCATGCGAACCCTACTTGAATAAATATCCATCCAATACATCTCTCCTTGTGCAGGATTTTAACATGCCAGGTGAAAAAACTGCCCTGGGTTCCAGGCATTAGCAGTAGACAAGACAGATCTGGCGAAGGTCCCTCTACTTCGCATATTTGATGATGACATATGATTGGATATTATCACTGAGACTTTTAACCTTGGACGTATTGACGGAGGATATCTTTGTTACTGAATCCCGAACAAACTATCCCAGTTCCTGCGAAGCCTCGCAGCTACCCAAGTCCTGAATCCTTCAAGTTCGCGAGGGCTGGATCTTTGAACTTGCCGCAACAAGGCGGCTTATAGCACTATGTTAGGATTCGAGGACAAGGCCTCGATAGCTAATATATTCCCAAGAAAGGGATCGCATCGTGGATGCACCTGAAGGCACTTCGCCATTTACAAGGACGTAGTGACCTTGGATTGAGGGTGCCTGTTAGGAGATTTTTCCACCATCTTCTTGCTGCCTACGGGATAGGCTTATCGCAGTTGACACCAACTCTGGGTTCACATTTTGGGGTACTTCGCTACTTGCAAAGCGGGGTTATTCCCCATCCGTTCGCGTCTTCGTGCGAATGCATACCCTTGAGGCCTAAACCAAATAAATGCCTTTATGGTGACCAATTGGCGAATCGTGAAGGTTCATGACAGCCTTCGACAACCCGAATAAATTCAATGTCTGGAAGACTGATTTCTTCTTCCTTTCGATCTGGCGAGGAGAAGGGAAAGTAAAATTTTGGCTGCTTGGACAAGGAGTCCCAATTCGGTAAAAGAATCATGAATTGGGGACCCTTTCAGAAAATAGGAGAAGCAAATGAAGTACTATCACCTCGAAGCCAGCGATCCTTGCGATGAACAACAAGGATATCATCTCCCAAATACTGGCTTCCCTTTTATGAGTTTCTGTGAACAAGACTTCTTATGGCCTTTCTCACTGATGGATGGCCACTAGGGAAGAAAGAGGTAGCTTCGCCATTTCTTTCATGTTTGAACTTCATTGCATTCGCTATTACTAACCTTTGATTTAGGCTTGGCTTCGCAGAGCCGTGCTTTACAATAGACTGCCTGTACATCCAGAAGGGCAAAATGGAACAAAAAAGACTACGATGCCATTGCTGGGTGCGGAGGCTAGGTTCCGCAGCCTTAAAGAGAAGGAACAAAGACCGTGCTGTAAGTTCTAACACTTAGCGCCAAATTTTTGCATGCTTTTAACTGAGGAAACTTGCGAACGTACACTCCAGTGTTTACTGGGTTTTTAATTCCGCAAACTTTCCCTTCGACTTTACTGCATTCTTGGAGGAACGGCGAACGTGCACTTCAGCATAGGGTACTGATTTGCTTCGCAGCATAACTCTTTCACCAAATCTAATTGAGGGGTAGTTGCGGACGTCGACTCAGTACTCATTGTAGAGACTTGTTCGGCATATGAAACCTGTTCGCATGATTTTTCTTTCAACGAGAGAGTAACATTCGCACTACTTTTAATAGTAGTTTTGGCGAATGAAAGGCTAGAATACACTGAGCTGTACCTTCGCAAAATCCCTCAGCTTGGTTGGGTATATGCGGAAAGGTACACTTCAGTGCCCTCTTAAAAACCAACCGCATCTTTTTGATGTTTTTGGCGAAAAGGAAAATGCAGGATACACTGAGGTGTGACGTTCGCAAGGTCCTCAGTTAGTTGGGATATGCGAAGGTACACTTCAATGCTCCCTTAAAAACCCAAACGTTCGGCAATCTTTTTGATTGTTTTTGGCGAAAGGAAAATGCAGGATACACTGAGGTGTACTGCAAAGTGCCCTCAGTTAGTTGGGTATATGCGAGGTACACTCAGTCTTTGCTTATTTCTTCTTCCAATCTTCCCACTTCTGTGGACAATTTGTCGAAGAGAAATGTGACGTATTACACTGGGGAATGTACGTTGCAACTTCTGATGTGGCTCCTTGTAGGATTGCCACGTGTGCTACAAACAAAAGTCCTGTCGCACCTCATCGGCTCAAATGCTTCCACATGGATCCATGTCCACACAGAGGACACGTGTTTCCATATCTTGCTCTCAGTTATGACTGAAATACAATCATGGTCTATGATGAGTGAAAATGGGGCTAGGTATAGGCTTCAGTGAACAAAGCCAGCCCATCTCATCACACTAATATGCCACGTGGCACACCTGTATTGGGAGATGATCCCCACTGAAACAGTTAAATAAGGGGACTATTCCACTATTCATTTCACTCATACTTACAGTTATTAACCCAGGCAGTTATTGCAATCTTCTGTACACATTCACTCACTTTGTACCCACCAGAAAGGGAGATTCCTATATAAACCTAATACACTTTCCTTTTTTATGCCCCTCCACCTATGAGTACTGACTTAAGCATTGGAGGGAGGATAATCGGTAAGATTTAACTTTCTTGTTTCAGGTACAGACGAGTCCTGTAGAGACGGGTTCCTTTCCCCGACGGACCCTCCTTTAGGACGAAATCCGACTGACGGATCCTAGGAGAGACGAGTAACCATCAAACGAATACGTATCCTCTCGCGACCTGCATCAGTTCGAGACACCCTCGTCCGTCCGAAACCTCTTCTGATTCGACTGCAGTTGCTTGCTTCGTGCTAGGGAGAACCTAAAATTCAACCCCCTTCCAGATCTCCAGTTTAACCATACCGTTACACTTTGTTAACATCATTTGGCGCGTCTTGTGGAGGGGTTCGTTAGCCATAGGCAGGAAGAAGATCCTTCGATTGAGGAATACTCTGTTATCAACTTTTTCGGACGTGATCGAGAGGAAGATGTCCAATCCGCCCGCTCTACTGATGAGGGCAGGCGAAAGGTTGAAGAACAGGCGGCTGACTTTAGGCCTCCACAGGGCATGTCTACTTCAGCAGAGTTATGATCCCCAACTCTTCACTCCAGGTAGCTGGTTCGAAGATGGTCAGACGCTCAGCCAGACCGTCAGCAATTGAAGAGGCACAGTTCTGCCAGACACAACTTTCAGCTGGCTCAAATAGAGTTGGCAAAGAGGAAGGAGAATGCTCTATCGACTGTGCTGAAACTCCCCCAGTTCCACAACTCAAACAACAAAGTCAAGAATCCTACACCCAATCCCAAATCCCCGATAGGGGGAGTTCAACTTTCACAGGCCGACGGCCCCACGGCCTTCTTCGGTCAAAGCCCATTACGGATCCGCGCACCAGCGAGACCAGCAAGAGGGCCAAGTCTGAACGTTCGGGTTCGTACGAATCACACTTGGGCGACTTTCTAATGAGACGAAGATGCCCGTCATAACAATAAGACGCAAAAAAGTCCGAATGCGTCCAAGTTGGAGTCAGATCAAAGAACTCTACAAAACCCTAAAAAGTTCAAAAGGAACCCTAGAGTTTCGAGATGAAAAATCTGTTTTAATAATTCTTTATAAATTAACTTAACTTGAAAAAGAAAATTAAAAAAAAAGATTATGAAATACATATCCAAGATAAAAATACTTACCTTCGTTTTTAAAAAAGTTCTTTTTTGACTTTTACATTATCCATTGACTTCCATTTGATCAACAATAACTATTTATATATGAGGCAAAATATAATTTTGTGAAATCTTACTTGATTCATCTTGTTTTATAGTCACTCTGTTTCTAAGAAAACATGRAGTGACTCTGCTCTAATGGCATACAAATACTTATATTCGAATTTCATTCGGTCGATTGGTAATGAAACGCTCTCGATTGATATGCACAAGAATTATTTAAGACGGTATACTCTATTTCTCCATTCTTGTTTTACTGTTAATTTCTAGSATTTTGCATCTTTTTATTTTAAAAGTAGAGTTTGCTGGAACAAAATCACCGGATTATAAAAATTATACTAATATTTTTTGCTTTTATATATTGCATGGGAGCTGGTTAAACTCTTTTAAATTTTAGGAGGAAATACTAAGATATTTAATATTGTTAACTAACATGTCAGAGATTAAAACGATTGAAAAATAATCTATGTACATCATGTTAAAAAATATTTTTTGCATTTATATATTGCATAAGAGGTGGTTAAACTCTTTTTAATTTTCGGAGGAAAAACAAAGAGATGCTACGATATTTTTATTGTATACTGTAGAAGGGAAGCTACGTGAAAGCATGGAGTGACTCTGCTCTAATGTCATAAAAAAATTTATATTCGAATTTCATTTGGTTGATTGGTAATGAAACACTCTCGAATGATACGTACAAAAATTATTTAAGACGGGATACTATATTTCTCTGTTCTTGTTATACTATGTAATTTTTAGCATTTTGCATCTTTTTATTTTAAAACTAGAGTTTGTTGGAGCAAAACACACTAGATTATAAAAATTATACTAATATGAAAAAAAATTAATCTAACTTTGTTGATATATATCCTGAATTTTTAAGAGTTAATTATCTTAGTCATCATGAAATTCGTTAATCTTATACTCCATCCGTTCACTAAATTCATGAATAATGAATAGTGAAAACTATTCATTAATAAGTTGAGAATTTTTAAATCTTATCAATATATAAGAATGAATATTTTCAATGTGGTTTGTTAGAATCGTATTCACAAGTAGTTTATTAGAATCCAATTTTTATAATTTTTTACACATGTATAATTAAAGATATTTCATTTGTAAATTGTGCATTGACAAACGTAATAAGTAGAAGGGGCAAGAATTAGTTGAATGAGGGGACTTTTTTCTAAAAATATTAGATTGCAACGATGTTGTCATTTTTTCTCTTTATTTTATGTCAAATATTTGTGGGTCAATATGTTGAATGCGAAGTATAAAAAATAAGTTTATTTAGAAAGTCTTTTAATATTGTTAACTGACATGTCAGATATTAAAAGATTGAAAAATTAATCTATGTACAGTATTGTTAAAATATATTTTTTGCTTTTATATATTGCATGAGAGGTGGTTAAATCTTTTTAGTTTTACGAGGAAATACAAAGAGATACTAAGATATTTAATATGGTTAACTAACATGTCAGAGATCAAAATGGGAAATTTCTTAAACAATCTTGGAGATTGTTTTAATAAAACAATCGATGGCAATTTAATATGGCACTCTGTAATTAAGTGCAACTTTTGGATTATTTAAAAAGCATAATCTTTGACTAATAAGTTGCACTTAATTACGAACTGTCATATTAAAATGTCACCAGATTGTTTTATTAAAACAATCACAGGATTGTTTAAAAATTCCCCTATTAAAAGATTGAAAAATAATCTATGTACATCATATTTCAAAAATATTTTTTTCATTTATATATTGGCATGAGAGGTGGTTAACCCTTTTAATTTTAGGACGAAATACAAATAGTTACTACGGAGTAACATATTTTATATACTGTAGAAGGGAAGCTACGTGAAGCATGAAGTGGCAAACAAATGCTTGTATTCGAATTACATTCGGTCGATTGGTAAAGAAACGCTTTCAAATGATACGTACAAGAATTATTTAAGACAGGATATTGTTTCTCACTATTCTTGTTTTACTGTGTAATTTTAGTATTTTGCATCTTTTTATTTTAAAGCTAGAGTTTGCCGGAGCAAAAGCACGGGAATTAAAAAATTATACTATATGAAAAAATTATACTAAAGAAAACTAAAAGAGAGGAAAAAATTTTCCGGAAAAATATTTTCAACAAAACAAAGAGCCCAAGACTTTTGCTATTTGTCTGAACGACATTTCAAATTATGGGGTATACACACACATAAACAAGGCAATGCTCAATTAGATACTCCCTCGTCCTAATTCATTTGCTACATGTTGCTTTAACACTATATTACATGTAACTTTGACTATTTGATCTATTATTTATTTATTCATATATTCAAAAAAAAATAGTCATGAGTGATCTTGTTTGATTCGTCTTGATGTCTACTTTCAAATTGTATTTTTATAATTTTTTATAATCATAATTCAGATATTTTAATTTGAAGTTGAGTCTCGAGAACTGTGAAAAAAACAAATGTAACAAATAAAAAAAGACAGAGGGAATAAAGAGTTTTTCAAACAATCTGGGTTTCATGAAGTTGGAACGCGGGGATATGATATTTCATGTTCATTCAATCTCAGATAAACTGAAAACAGTTGAACTATAATTAACAATGGTTTTATAAGAAAATGCGAGGATAGTTTGATCTTTTTACCAATTAGTGAATTTACAATGCTTTATAGTTTTTTTTAGCATGCCACACCGTTCACATGGGATTACTAACATCCGACTACATCGGATTCGACCCGAGTCGCGCACCTGGCTATGGTGGATGAATCTCCCATGAAGATTTCTGCATATGAGGAGGTTCGAACTCGAGACCTCCTTAAGCGATATCAAGCCGCTTATATGTTATATTTATGAAATGTTATGAATCTATACTCGTCAAGTTTAGAACGAATCTATTATACGGAATACTTAGATTTCTTCAAACGGAATATATTGAGATTCATACTTCATTTTCTTTTCCAAATGGATAAAAAGGATAATTACTACAAGTTTCCTTCAACGAAATTCTGTTCCCCTTTTATATATTAATTAGAGGGTAAAGTTCTCAAATCGATTCTTATTCCTAGATATACAAAACTGGGATTTGGTATTTATTAAGTCACAAAACGATCAAAGGTCAAAACTCAAAGTACATTTCAATGCTTGGGATTAGAAATCTCAATTGATATAAGAAAGCATTAACAATTACAATAATAAAGTATAAACTAAAAGGGGGAACAAAATAAAAAACGCTCGTGAAAAACAGAGGTACTAAAATGATCCGAATTTCTTCTACTTCAGAGACATGTGGCATAAAAATCTTGACATTTCCTACAGCAAAAATTAACAGTTGATATCCCAAAATAACAGTTGGTGAATTAACCCAACTGTAGATACAACCATTTCCAACAATAATAAAGATTGTTAAACTAATCATTAAGATGACTGAAAAATAAAAGGAGAGAACCAACGACTTAATCGACTTCCTCAATCTTGGGACAGGGCCAGTTGAAGCCGCAGGACATCATCACCCATGTCAGCACCCATGTCACCGGACAGCACCTGGTACATCTTAGCGATGATTGGTTGCAAATGCTCTCAAGCTCCTCATCTTGTCCTCAAACTATCGGCCTCTGCAAGCTGGTTGCCATCGAGCCACTGGATGGAAGAGTCAATAGCATCCTCAATCTCTTCTTGTCCTCAGCAGAAAGCTTGGCACCGATTTCTCATCCTTGACGGTTTCTACATGTTGTAGGCTAGTTCTCAAGAGCATTCTTGGCCTCGACTTCTTCTTGTGCTCCTCATCCTCTGACTTGTACTTCTCCGCTCTTGACCATCTTCTCAATCTCTTCCTTTGATAGCCTGCGCCCTTGTCATTGGTGAGGTAATCTTGTTCTTTTGTCCGGTTTGTCTTGTCCAGCAGAGGACGTTCAAGATACCAATTGGCATCAATGTCAAAGCAACATTGATCTGAGGAACACCACGGGTGCTGGGGAATCAGAAGCTCAAAACTTTTCCAAGCAAGTTGTTGTCCCTGGTTCTGGATTCGTCTATCCTTCATAAACCTGGATCAACACACCAGGCTGGTTGTCGGAGTAGGTGGAGAAAACTTGTTCCTTCTTGGTGGGGATGGTGGTGTTCCTTGGGATAAGGACAGTCATGACACCACCAGCAGTCTCAAGACCAAGAGAGAGGGGAGTGACATCAAGAAGGAGGAGGTCCTGAACCTTCTCGTTTCCTTCACCACTCAAGATAGCTGCTTGGACAGCAGCTCCGTAAGCAACAGCCTCATCAGGGTTGATGCTCTTGCAGAGCTCCTTTCCGTTGAAGAAATCTTGCAGCAACTGTTGTACCTTGGGAATCCTAGTGGAACCACCAACAAGAACAACCTCATGGACAGTGCTCTTGTCCATCTTAGCATCCCTCAAACACTTCTCAACAGGCTCCATACACTTCCTGAACAAATCCATGTTCAATTCCTCAAAACGAGCACGGGTGATGGGAGAGTAGAAATCAACACCCTCAAAGAGAGAGTCAATCTCAATGGTGGTTTGAGCAGTGGAAGATAAAGTCCTCTTTGCCCTCTCACAAGCAGTCCTCAACCTCCTAAGAGCCCTTGGGCTACCACTGATGTCCTTCTTGTGCTTCCTCTTGAACTCCTGGACAAAGTGGTTCACCATTCTGTTGTCAAAGTCCTCACCACCAAGATGAGTGTCACCAGCTGTAGCCTTTACTTCAAAGATACCCTCCTCAATGGTAAGAAGAGAGACATCAAAAGTACCACCTCCAAGATCAAAGATCAACACATTCTTCTCACCCACACTGGTTGCCTTCTTGTCAAGACCATARGCAATAGCAGCTGCAGTTGGCTCATTAATAATACGCATAACATTCAAACCAGAGATTACTCCAGCATCCTTGGTGGCCTGACGTTGTGAGTCATTGAAGTAGGCAGGGACTGTGACAACGGCATTCTTCACAGTTGACCCAAGGTAAGCCTCGGCAATTTCCTTCATCTTGGTAAGAACCATGGAGGAAATTTCCTCAGCAGCAAACTGCTTCTCCTCACCCTTGTAGTTAACTTGGATCATGGGCTTCTCCCCAGGTCCGGAAATGACCTTGAATGGCCATAGCTTGATGTCAGCTTGCACTGATGAATCACTGAATCTTCTACCAATCAACCTCTTGGCATCTACAATYATATGGCAACAGATCTTAGTAATCAGGACAAACAAATACAGTTAATTAAAAAAATAACAAAAATAGAAAGCATGTAAAATTTTAATAGGATTGAAATACATACAAAAATCGACAGTCCTTTAAAAGAGGCTTACAAAGCAAAGCCAGGAGAGAAAAAAGGTACAGTCTTTAAAAAAACGACTCCCACGGTCTGATGCTAGAGTGGGTAAGCTTTATTTTATTTTTTTTATACAAATCAGTTAATTGAAAAAAATAAAAATATTGACCCTTCGTCTGGTTCAGACGAGATCCCATGATCTAGATGAAGGGTCTATCAAATATAAAAAAAAAACGAATTCCCACGTCATAAGGGTATTTTTGAAACTTTGTCAAAATTTTGGGCGATTGCTTAAATAAAAGGATTAACAAACGTAACATTTTACAGGATTAAATCCATAAGACCATATAAAACATCAAATTGGTCACACTTCGAAGTACGGAAACTGGATTGAAAAAAAAAATTAAGCCCAAAGCCCAAAAGTTATACAAACGATCCAAATTGAAAAACATCAAATTGCTGTCACACTTCGAAGTACGAAACTTGGATTTGAAAAAGAAATTAAGCCCAAAGCCCCAAAAAGTATGAAAGTGACACATAAATATAACATCAAACTTTAAACAGCGGGAGAAAAATAAAAGTTACGCAATCAAAAAAGCAATGAAAAAAACCCTGTGTCCCCGAGGAATAAGGAATATAATTTCCTTCTTAATAGCAACACAATACTGTTAGCATAACCAACATGTTTTACAGATCATATCAAAATTACTTTACAACATCATCAACTACCAGGAGTCAAAAGTCAATACAGACAAAAAACACGATATTAACGTAAACTCACTTTTCAGAAGAACTGTGATTTATGTTGATTGGCTAAAAAATTAGAGCTTAACTGTTGATTCAGAGTCCCGGAAACATAAAACATCAAAAAATTGATTCCAGAGTCAATGCTGGTAATGAAAGATCCACAAATCACGATAACAAACCTTCAAAAAACTAGCCAATATGACTAACACGCGAATCCATTAACGCCAAATAAGTCGCCATAATAAAAATTCAGAGCACGTAGTATACAGAAGTGTGAGACAAGCTCAGCTAAACAAGAATGCAACTAATTAGCCTAGGTGAAATTCTGGTGAGTCTAATACTCAATCAATACATAGATCAGACATGCAAAGAGCTCTAAACATCAACGAAATCACATATGCAAATGTAGCACAAAAACATGCAAAACTCAATCAACAACAAACAACATAGCAAATCAAGTCTAACAATAACAACAGCAAAAACTCAAACCAACAGATCCTAACGAGGAATCAGAAGAAGAAAACTCACCAAAACAGTTTATAGATTCATGGCGACCTGATCTGTCAGGCAGCACACCAATCAACCTTCACATCAGTGAAACCACTAACGCTCGCTTTACCCCTCATAGGCAGATCTCCAACACGCTTGCTCCATACTCCGAACACAGGAGTAGTAATTGGTTCCGGATCGATTCCGATGGCAGGACCTTCTTCCCCTTCAGCCATGTTACGAATGAAACTAGATTAAAGAGGAGAGAGAAAGTGAAGAGAGAGAGTAAAAGAGTTGTTGAGAGCGGCCTGAGAGAAAGGAGAGAGAGAGGAGGAAGAAGGTGGGGTTAGGGTTGAGGTATTTATAGGGGAGTTGAGGTTGAGAAAGGCAAAGGGTTCTAGAATGTTCGTGAGGTTTACACCGTATGGATTAGGAAAGGGTGGGATTTGGCGGTCGTGGTTGACAGCCAATGCGGATTTAGTTGGAGTTGTTGTTTGTGTGATGTAATTGAGGAAATGGTAGTTGTACTACTTGCCATAAATAATTTTGTCATTAATAATAATAATTATGCTTTTTTTTGTTAGTTATATTCTAATTTCAATGGTCGTGTTTTTATTAGTCTTTGTATTCTATTTTTCTTTGTTTTTTTTAATTTAAGGGCACTCACAATAGTTCAAACCTCTATGTGGTTTGAACATTTGCCACAACAATTTCTAAGATTGAGCACAGGTCCGAATCGGACCGAAATTTGGATCGGACCGTCAATTCCGATTTAAGTCCAGGTCCAAGAAAATATGGAATTTCGGATTTTCGGTCTGATCCGGTCCAAAACCGAAATTTCCCGATCCGGATCGAAAAATCGGAATTTTTATAAAAGTACTATTTTTTTAAAGCTAAGTCACATTGTTGTTTTGGATTGTTAGAATGCATGTTATGTATGCATTTATATGTTTTAAGATTTAGCTCTAAACTAAGTCAAGTCCAGCAGATCCAATTGGTCCAACAGGTCCATAAGTGCTTTTGTTGAATTTTTCAATTGAAAATAGGGAAAAAATTGGAAACAGGTCCAACAGRTCCGATCTAGGTCTGGACCTGAAAATTTAGGTCCGRTCCAAGTCTGGATCAAAATTGATTCAGGTCCAGTCCAGGTCCGAAAAAATTCTAGATTCCAGGTTTCCGGTCCGGTTCGGTCTGATCCTGGATCGGTGCTCACCCCTATCAACCGCACACAAATCYCTCTCAAAACAAACCCCTCACCAACAATAGTTCAAACCTTCTAGGGGTTTGTTAGTGGGACCCAATATATATCCATAACAAACCCCTCACCTAAATTTATTAACTATCCCCAACAATAAGAGGTTTGAAAATCAAACCTTACACCTCACCTACAAACCCCATGACAAACCTCTTAGGGTCGGTTTACTTCAGCTTATTTTCAGTTCAACTCTGTTCAGTTCAGTTCACCTCTGTTCAGTTCAGTTTAGTTTAATTTAGTTTAGGTCAGGTCAGTTCAGTTCAGCTCTTTTTCAGTTATGTTCAGTTCAGCTTAATGATTTTACAAACTAATTAATCTTAAACCACAAATACAATTAACCTTCAACCATATTTTGATTAATCTTTAACCATAAAAAATATAATTAATCTTTTAACTATATTTTAATTAATCTTCCACCACAAATACAATTAATCTTTAACCATACAAATACATTTAATTTTCAACCATATTCAAATTAATCTTCAACTACACCAGTATAATTACTTTTCAACCATACAATTACAATTAATATTCAACCACAAACACAATTAATTTTCAACTATATTTTAATTTTTCAATGTGTCTATAAAGAGTGCAAATGTTAAATAACAAATTCATCCTACAAACACTCATTATACAATCTAAAATCTCCCTTTGTTTTTTCTTGTCTTGTTGCATTACGTAATCACGTGGTAAGGTTTTATTTTTTATTGTTTTGTTAGATGTTTTTCATTTTTTATATTGAATATTTGCTTCCTATTACAGTATAAATAGACGATGGAAAGAATTTGGAATGATGTAGCGTCAAGGGAGTTGCTATCTATATTAATTGATCAACAAGAAGAATACAAATGGTATACATACCAGGGCTCACAAGTCACATATATATGATACAATGCTTTAACAATGTATGATACATACCAGGATTTGGTATTCATATGCTTTAAGAAAAATATATAATACATATCAGAACAATCTCACAATATATGAATAATTAACAATATTAATCATAAGTTAAATAATTCAGTTCAGTTCAGTTCAATTCAGTTCAGTTAATGTAAACGGACCCTTATTGTGAGTGCCCTAATTCGATATTATTAACGGGCGTCCTAGGTTGTTAGTTAAGAACTAAATACATTTTCTTAAATGGTATAAATTTTGAAATGCATGCCAAAATCACATGTCAATCTGTGTAATTAATGTTTATATTCATTTAATATTTCCATTTTTAKTTCTCCTATCTAATGCTCCGGGGGCGCTCGTTAACTTTTGCCTATAAATATACTAGATCTTTATTGCACGCGATGCGTGCGTTGTCAAGTTTTTGTAATCTAGTATAAAAGTTAATTGGTTAATTATATACATTTCCCCGACTTATATAAATGACAATTATAAAATTATGTTCGAAAAAAATGAGAACCTAATTGTTTTTTTTACGAGGAGAACCTAATTATTATTGAAAACGAATGTTTAGATAGAAATAAACGATATACTCTATATATAAGTTTTGGTTAATAATTGTTTAAAAATTGCTTTAATTCTCCTACTTTACCTTACTTTTCCTTCCCTTCAATTCTTTTCAATCTATTTTTACTTTTGACCAACTCCATTTAATGCATTATGTCCTATTTTTCCTTACAAATAGTAAAATGCCAAAAAATAATGAAACGAATGGTAGTATATCACATATCCTAAATGGGAGTTTGGGATTTTTCCCAATTTGCATTTACGAATTGTTCCTCCCATACACATCTATTTACATAAAATTATTGCATAGTGTAGTGGTTTTGTGTTTTTGTACACATGTGTGAATGCAGCTCACTCCTTGCTATTCTACTACGAGTCCATCTATTCTTGATTATTTCATTACTTTTTCTTTTCTTTTTACCCTGTTTTTACATCCACTTACTACCTTTAAGCCACCTGTTTGCAATTGTATATGTTCTTTTTTCATCTATTTCGCGTTTCTCCATCTCTTCTTCATTCGTTATTTCCTTTTTAGATTTTTTTTCCTTTTCCTTCATAGCCCTGCTACCAAGTGGCTTTTGAGTTTCGATTTTGGTTTTTTGGTAGTATTTGCAACCCATGGCCCCCAAATCGGATTTTTTGTCGATGGGGTTTGTAGTTGTGGAGTTTAGTTATTGGATTCGTTGTAGGGTTTAGATTTGCTTTTTTACTTTCCAATTTGTTATTCTTTGCTGAAATTCATTTGTGGCATTAAGTTCATCCATATCTGCCATCTTAATTCGTCTCGTTCTTCTCTATTGCTAGCTTCATTCTTCCAGTTTGGAATGAATACTCGTTGTTGTATCTGCTTTTTGGTTGTTGGGTGTTGGTTGACTACAATCCAAGGGGGTGGAGTCGTGCTTGTTCGGATTTACTTCGAATATTTTATGTTGCGAACCATGACCCTCCTTGGTTGTTCGAGCTGGGATGCTTCATCAGCGGGGCTGTTTGTTGGACTCATAGTTGGAGGATTTAGGGTACACTCATGAAATTCCGTTTTGCTTGTGGTTGGGTGAAATAGATAATTAGAAGTAAGTTGTTGTGGTTTTGACAATTGTGCTTTGTTCTTCTATGGAGCTACATTATATAGTGGGGTATCAATTTTTTTTGTTTCATTTCTTTGATCATGCCTGTCCATTCATGTTGGTTTATTATGGTCTGTCATATAATACTTATTTTATGAGTTTATGAATTGGTCATGATGTTTTTCATGATCATTTCTGGGGTTAATGATAAATCATTTCATCCCAATCCAATTCAACAAATTTAGGGTTCATTTTATTTCGCATATTCTGTTCATATACACATTACAACATTAAGGTTTTATAATTTTTGTTTCAATCACTCAAAATTTGGTGTAATTTCTTTAAAACGAATTTCATCATCATATATTTGATCATCAGAATTTATGTCAAGTCTCTTTTTTTGGCATGCTCGTTTCATTCAATTTTTTCATTGTAATTTTTCTAGAATTCCTGTTTTATTTTCATTTTCCTCATGTGCATCATCTTCTATGAGTTCTATTTGATACTTGCATTTATACTTATGATGTTATGATCATTTTTCTCAGATATTGTCTGGTTTTTTTAGTTCTGCTTATTATTAGCTTGGGTCTGTATAACTTCATTGATTTTTCATATACTTCATAATTCATCGTTGGCTTGGGGTCAGTTATCTGATTCATATCTCTGACTTCTAAGATCTATTAGATTTCGATCTTATTTTTTCTCGCGCATCGATTGTGCTCCGTATATCTCATCTCTTATATAATTCCTAGATTATAATTGGTAGGGTGTCCCATCATAACATCCTTGAATAGATAATGGTTTGCTTCATCCAGTAGATTTAGGAGAGAAGTTTCAATTGCATAACTGGTCGTATCATTTATTTCATAATGTCGTATTGCATATAAGATGCATAGTAAATGGTCATTTCAGTTGTTTTAGTAGAATGCTCATCATTCAATCATTCATGATGCAATGTCATAAAGAATTCAGTGCAAGTCTGTGTACAATATGCTGTTACTGCAAATGAATTATTCTCATACATCAATTCAGGTATTTTGTTTTCCTCTTGTGTTATTTTAATTCTTTTGTTTGGTGAATGTTTTGTTTGAAATTGAGCAAATTGATAACATGTTGGTCGTCATCATCATTTGCTGTTGGTTTGGATTGATAAATTTGTGTGTGATTTCTATTCGGTAGCTATTTTCGTCTTTGGTATCTTCAGTATGTTTTTCTTCACACTTCTTTGGTATAGTAAAGGCAATAATTGGATTATGCTGAGAGCATAGAAACACCTATGGAAGATAGAAAGATGAAGAATATAAGCGTGGTAAAATTAGCCTATACTTGATAAAAGTATTCTTTTGGTTTCTTATTCTAATGAATGTAATAATTCAAACTTTGTTGTCTTTGGTATGGAATCTATCTTTATTTCTAATTATTTCCTTACATTCTAGTTTTAATATGCAATTATAAATATATCATTAGGTTCTAGAATTTTCTTTATTTTTGGATAGACATGAGATGTGAAGAGAATTCTCTTATAGAATTCTGAAAGGTGTAATTGGCAAGAGCAGGTGGTTCTTTTGTGTTTCTGGGCGATATGAATTCGGTGAGCATTCTAGCGTCGAATTTCGTGGTGGACATGGGAGATCTCTGGGTCGCGCTTGTTGTGCATGTGTCGGGTGCTGTGGGGGCGGTGGGTTTTTTTTGTTTATATAGGGGATGGTTTAAAGTTCTACAAAGTTTTTAGTTGAATATAGGGGGGTACAGAGTTTTAGTAATAGTATTTACTGATGAATTGTATCGGTTTGATATCGCTTAATTTTACATGTTGCGAATTGGCAGAATTCTTGTTTGCATTTTTCGGCATTAGGAGGAGATCGAGGTGATAGTCTCTATGCCAATGTTTTCGAATGTGTTTATTATGAAAAAGTATGCATACTCGAAAACATCGATGATTAGAGTACGTTGAATTAGTGCGCACCCACTCTTAATTCTATGAAAACAATGAATAAGCACTACTGTTTGGGAAGCTACGGAACTGTTTTAAAACTTACCTATATTGGCATTAAAGCAAGAGGAAAGGACCTCCATTCTGGTAGGCAGCCAAGGTTTGGATTAGGGACAGGGTAAGGGTGAAATGTGCACAACAATCCCCGCGTCTAGCGGCTCTACTTAGTTATTGCGAGTTCATTTCTGAAAGATAACAAAACAATTTTTCGTTTTATTACCCTAAGCTGCAAGTTCTAGGCGGGTTGTTTTACATAATTATACAAATAGTGGTCTTAGTTTGTTGTGGCTTGTTCTGTTAATTCCGAATTCAAAGTAATGCCGGTTGTCCATAGTTATCTTATTAGGCGTGAGAACACAAATTTGCGATCTTTTGGTAAAGCATATATTGGGTGTGAGACAAGCATGGTTAAGCCTCGTAGCGAGAATTTAAAGTTATGCCTTAGGTCTTTTAATTGAATTGCAAGTTTTTATTAATCAATATAAAATGCATTTACTTAGAAAAGTCGAATCTGTTAACAAGCATGCAAAGGGGGTTTAGATTGAGCGGTTGGCCTCAACTACCTCGAACACGATGTCTAGACAAGGACGTAGCTCAGACCTTAGGAACCTTCTCGGCTTAGAAGCCTTGAAATCCTAGATCTAATGGAAAGGAGGTGTTTATGTATTTGAATGTAATTGATGTATTGTGAGAGAGTATTGGAGTTGAGAGAGAGTTTGGATGAGAGAGAGAGCTTATGACCTATCCAAAGATTGTTGCAAAAGTCGGGGGGGTTCTCTATTTATAGGCAAGAGCTGAATGGCCAAAACAAGGTAAGAATTGGGCGCAATTTACACCAAAAGTGGGCGTAATTACGCCCAAATTGGGCGCATTGGCACCTGTATTTACCTCACTCTTTGGCTGATTCGTTTTGTTCTTACATAGCGAGATCGTATTAAATAAACGTTTAAATCTAATAAAATATCAACGTGATTTTTATGATTTCAGTGATAACTTTGGCGATTCTCAGGATATTTTTGCTTCATCGGGCGGCTTGTCTTCGAGGAAAATATCCCGGGATGGCCCGCTTTGCTCAGTTTTTGGCGGTGTTTGCTTACGAACTTCGTAAATTTAAACATAAATGAAATTGTATGGAAAAAATCTGTAAAAATTTCCTTGGTGAAATTTATATTTTTTTGTTAAAATTGGTGAATTTTTGGAGTTGTGTTGATAATTTAATTATTATCGAAATTGTGATTATTGACGGACAAAGAAACGCAAAATGGTTAGAAATTCAAAAAAATCTGAAAAATTCTAGAATCTAAAAATAAGTTCAAATATTTGACAATGAAAACTTTCGTTTTGGGTACAAGTGTTGGGAATAGGTGTTAATGTAGGAATTGCCTTTTTTTAGGACATGTCAGGTCCTAGCTTCTCGGATTTAACTTGTGTGTTCGCAGGGGTGGTATAACTTGGCTTGTGCTGGGCTGTAGGTTAGGTCATGCTAGAGTTGAGCTTTCTTTATTTGAGACGACCCATCTAGCTTTATAAAAGTCTTATGAAATTTGTTATGCTAGAGTACTAAGTGAGTCATTAGGTGCCACTTCTCAAACATAGTACGTGTTGCCTAATTTATATCTCAATGAATTATATGTTGGGGTAACCTTAATCTGGTTTGCACAAAGACACCAACTACTAATATTTCATATAATTATCGATTTGGTTTCTTGCAATGTTATGAATTGCATACGACAACCTGGGTTGCTGATTTTGTACACACCTATTAGTTTGGATTATGGTGTCCTTATGACGAAACTAGCGTTCTGATTAATGTATTGTGAATTACTTCAGTCGTTTTAGTAGTTCTGATAACTCGTCGGTAATGATGGTCGTGAAGCCATTTTCTTGTTGTTGCTTCCCGCTTCAATCAATCACAGAAAGCATTACATCAACTAATTCAAAATTCAAAAATAAACTGCCTAATAAAATAAAATCAGTCAACAATAGAATTGATTACATTAAAATTTAAAACAACAATTTACTCTAATTACAAACTTAAAAAGGAAATATTCTATATATCTAATGAGTTTAAGCGAGGGAAAAAATACAGATTTGAAGAACACTTACATCTCACAATAATTTCAATCAAATTCTCTCAAAAAAATTCTCTAACTCAATTAAAAAAATAACTTCAGTTCTTCACAGACACTGCTCCTTGCTGCACAATCTTCTATATAGCCAGGGGGGCATGGTGTCCCTTGGAATTGGCAAACTTTGCCTTCATTTAAAAATTACTTGTACTTAAAATGTTTTAATCCCCTTTCCTAATTATCATTAACAGGAAAAGTTTATACAACTGAACACTTAAAAAGGGGAAATTTATACATAGATATGACATTAATATTAAAGGC
>SNQN01003383.1:30841-42119 GCA_008642245.1 Bassia scoparia | reverse complement strand
CCAAAACATAGTAATCGTTGTTGCCTAAATTTATATCTCCAAATAATTATATTGTTGGCGGTAACCTTAAATCTGGTTTGCATCACAAGACACACAACTACTAATATTTCGATAATAATTAATCGATCATTAGGATTTCTTGCAATGTATGATTGGCACTACGACAACCGGCGATTGTAACGACCCTAGTGTAGTTGGACTATGTGTCCTTAATGACGAAACTAGCGCTATCTGATTATGTATTGTGATTACTTCAGTCGTTTTACAGTAGTTCTGATAACTCGGTCGGTAAATGATTGGTCTCGAAGCCATTTCTTGTTGTTGCTTCCCGCTTCAATCAATCACAGAAAGCATTACATCAACTAATTCAAAATCAAAAAAATAACTGCCTAATAAAATAAAATCAAGTCAACAAATAGAATATGATTACATTAAAAATTAAAACAACAATTTACTCTTAATTACCAAAACTTAAAAAGGAAATATTCTATATTCTAATGAGTTTTTAAAGGAGGGAAAAAAATACAGAATTTGAAGAACCACTACATCATCACAATAATTTCAAATCAAATTCTCTCAAAAAAATTCTCTAAACTCAATTAAAAAATACTTCAGTTCTTCACAACACTGCTCCTTGCTTGCACAATCATTTACTATATAAGCCAAGGGGGGCATGGTGTCCCTTGGAATTGGCAACTTTGCCCTTCATTTAAAAAATTACTGACTTAAAATGTTTTAATCCCCTTCCTAATATAAACAGGAAAAGTATATACAACTGAACACTTAAAAAGGGGAAATTTATACATAGATATGACATTACTATATTAAACAATTTTAAACAAAAATTATTAACCAAAACTATATATAGCAGCCAATATATCGTTTAATTAATCTAATCAAACAGTCGGTTTTCACAAATATAGAGTATCTCCTCACGTACAAAAAAAACTAATTAGGTTCTCACTTTTTTTCGACAACATACCACCATTCTATAATCCTTCTTATAATAAGATCGGCCAAGGAAATGTACCTATATATTAAACCAATTACAACTTTTATAACTAATTAAACAAAAAACGCTGACAAACACCCAACCGCCTAAACGCACGCCACCACCAAACAATACAAAAGACTCCTAAGCTCAATATCAATATAGCGCAACTAAAAACGAGACGCCCCCCCGAGAGCCAAATCCTAGATAGGAGAGCCAGAATCAAATCTTATCACTCAAAACTTAAAAAAATAATACAAAGAACGATTAAATTACCAACAGATTGACATGGACCTTGGCTATGCATTTCAAACATTAACACCCTCATAAGCCATTGTTAAAGAAAATATGGTATTAGTCTACATAACTAAACACCATAGAGAACACGCCTCCCGTTCAACCATAAATTACCGAACACTCAAATACGGACCAGCTCACACCAATCAAGAAGGTTCCGAATTTGTACCACTACCCCTCCGAACTGACAACCCTTGAACCTGAATCTGAATCTGACTATATATAAACCTCCCACATGATAAGCTCACTCTCCGCTACTATTTCACTACAGAGATGACACAATTCTCTGATATGATATTTATAATATTTTTTCTAATAAAAAGCATATGAATACCACATCATGCATATGTATCATACATTCCGAATAAAAACCGACATGATATCACAAATATATTGTGACTGCAACGCCCACCGGTCATAGCTATACCATCCCATATATCATTCTGTTGCATCAATCATAAAAGACGGATGAAGAACCCTCCCTGAATCGTCTCACATCATATCGAAATACTCTTCATCCTAAATTATATAACAGCTCATCACCGGAAGCAAACATCATTCAATACCAAAAATGAAAACAACCTAATAAACTCAACAAAACGAGAACTAAAACTAAACACCACCTCTACGCACGCGCTGACTTCGGATAATCGCCAACCAAAGACCAAAGAAAACAAAAAACCACAACACAGCGGAGAATTCTTTGAGCACAATTGCCCCAATAGCAACCACACAACGACTCCTACTAATCGAGTCTGCTAACTATGGCCTAGACAGCATGAATGTCTACCACAACAATTTCACAAACATTTGCACCCTCTAATATAGACACATTGAAAACATACAAAAAATTATAAGTTGAAACTATCATTGCTAAAACCGCGACGACGCAACCCGCCTTGAATGATGGCAATTGGAAAACTCATTGAGTAACTAGTACCCGACACACTCAAACAGGTTGAACCTAAATATCCTGGATGTAATAAGCAAGATAATACATTGACATATGGTCTGAGAAAATTAAATGTATTGCTGCTATGGCTATGACAGACTTAAAATTGTATTTGTAACACTGACCAGAGGAGAAGGACTTACACTTTAAACAATATAAGTTAAGAGATAACGTTCAATAATATTTCATAGCAGATTCTTGAGCGGATTGATTCGAAACCATCGCGCTATGAAGGCCTTAACCTTTAATTTGTCGGGCTTAACCGAGTAATTAGGTTTGTAAAATCATTAACGAACTGATGAACTTAACTGAAAAAGAGCTGCCAAACTAGACCACTGACCTGAACACCTACACTACGCATTGACCTAAACTCGCCCAACTGCCAACCACAGAAGGTAAAGAACCTAAAGAAAAATGGAAATAGGATTGTGAACTGCACAATAACCCTGACAGAAATAGAACCCAGCAACACCGACACAACAGCCCACCCTAAAAGAGGTATTCTATGTCAACTGGGGTTTGTAAGAAACGTCAGATGACGGTTATAGACACTGGTAGGCTTGACTTTTCAACCACTCTATTTGTTGGGGGCCAGATGAAGATTATAAAATCTTATAGCAAGTGAAAGGGGTATTTCCCGATTACGTGGAACATATCCATCCCATTGACCAAAAGTACCCGAAAACCAACCCCACCCACGAACCATACACACAAACACCACCATAGAAGTTAGACACTACATAATTTAAGTGCAGAGGGTTGTATCCATACTGAGCGCGCCTTCCAGCTGTACGGCTCTTAAGCAATAGCCAGACAAATTGGAAAAAAAAACATCATCCCCGATAATCCAGGGATCAGACCGACCCAGCGCCAGAGAAAACCTGGGAAATCTAAGAATTTTCAATCCGGACCGAACATTTGACTGGAACCTGAAATACATTTCTTGACAATCACAGAAACTTGGATCGGGACCTAAGATTTTTCAAAGGACAATCACCAAGAATCCACTAGCATCGGAAACTGCCTTGACCGTGTCTTCCAAATTGATCCTATTCAACCAGAAAAATACCAACAAAAGCACTTTAGAGACACTTATGAGGAACAACACCAAATATGCATTCTGCTGCTTGCACTTAGTTTAGAGCTCAACGCTTAAAACCATATGAAAATGACAACACAAATAAACATCCAAGAAATTACTAACAATACACAAAAAACCCACAATGTGAACTTAAGCTACTATTAAAAAAAAATACCTTTCAATCAATAAAAACTTCATCGATACCTTTACAATCCCGAGATCGAAGGAGACAGAACAATCTCTGAGCAGGGTTTTGGAACCGGATCCACGAAAACCGAACGACATCACGAAATTCCATATTTTCTTGGAATAGGACTTAAAAATCGGAATTCGACGGTACGATCCACACACAATTTCGACAACGATCCGATTCGGCACATACGTATGACTCAAATCTTTAGAAAATTGTTGTGCAATGTATCAAAAATACACAGAGTATTGATAACTATCAGTGAGTAGCACCTTAACATTAAAAAAACAAAGAAAAACAGTAGAAATACAACAGACTCAATAAAAACACAGACATTTGAAATTAAAGTAAATAATAAAAACTAACAACAACTAACAACAAAGATTATAATAATTATTAATGACAAAATTATATTATGGCAATAAAGTACCGTCAACTACACATGTTCACCAATTACATCACACAAACAAACTAACTCCAATAAATCCGCATATGCGCTGTCAAACCACGACCGCACAAATCACAACCCTTTAAAACCTAATCCATACGGTCTGTAAAACCTCACGAAATCATAGAACCCTTTGCCTTTCTCAACCTAACAAGCTCCCCTATAAAATACCTAAACCCTAACCCCACCTTCTTCCTCCTACTCTCTTCTCCTATCTCTCAGGCCGCTCTCCAACAACCATACTTTTACTCTCTCTCATTCACTATTACTCATCTCGCTCTTTATCATCCTAGTCAAATTCGTAACTGGATGAAGGGGAAGAGGCTCTGCCATCGGAAAATCGATCTCGAACCTACTACTGCCTGTGTCGGAGAGTATAAGCGAGCCACACGACCGTGATGTGAAGATCCTCGCTACTATGAACACAGTAAGAACGAGTCACACAGAACGACCGCGTTTGACGTAATTACAGGTATCACTGATAGTGAAAGGTTGATTGAGAGTGATGACTGCCTAAGAATCAAGGTCAGCCAAAATGAATCCTATCAAACACTTGTTTTCGGTGAATTTTTCTTCCATTCTGATTCCTCGACTTAGGATCTGTTGGTTTGAGTTTTTGCTGTTGTTATTGCTAGATGAATTTGCTATGTTGACTTGTTGTTGATTGAGTTTTGCACTGTTTTGTGCTACATTGGCATTCTAATTTGTGATATTCGCGTTGATGTATTAGAGCTCTTATGCAATAGTCTGATCTCAGTATGTGATTGCAGTAATCCTAGACTCACCAGAATTTCCACTAGGCATCAATAGTGAATTCTTGTTAGCTGAGCAATTGTACAGTCACCCACTTCTGTAATACTATCGTGCTCTGAATTTTATAATTATGCGACTTATTTGGCGTCTGAATGATTCGCGTTTAGCTCATATTGGCTGATATTTAAAGGTTTGTTTATCGTTGAACTTTGTGATCTTTCATTACCAGCACTTGACTCTTGAATCAACTTTTTGAATGTATTTATGTTCCGGGATTCTCTGAATTCAACAGTTAAGCTCCTAATTTGTTTAGCAATCACCATAAATCACAGTTCTTCTGAAAAGTGAGTATTCACGCTTAAATACATCGTGTTTTTTTCGATTGACTTTTGACTCTCGGATGGTAGTTGTAACGTAATTCTGATAAATGTACACATTGTCTGATATGATCTGTAACATGTTGGATGCTACAGTGATTGTGTTGCTATTAAGAAGGAAATTATATTCTTATTCGTCTCGGCGGACAACAGGGATATTTCAATTGCTTTTTTGATTCGCGTAAACTTTTATTTTTCTCCCGCTGTTTAAAGTTTGAGTGTTATATTATGTTGTCACTTTCATAACTTTTTGGGGCTTGGGCTTAATTTCTTTTTCAAATCCAAGTTTCGTACTTCGAAGTGTGACAGCAATTTGATGTTTTTCAATTTGGATGTTTGTATAACTTTTGGGCTTTGGGCTTAATTTTATTTTTTTCAATCCAGTTTCGTACTTCGAAGTGTGACCAATTTGATGTTGTATATTGGTCCTTATGGATTAATCCTGTATATGTTAGCCGTTTGTTAATCCTTGTTATTTAACAATCGCCCAAAAATTTGACCAAAGTTTCAAAAATACCCTTATGACGTGGTGAATTTCGTTTTTTTTTTATATTTGATAGACCCTTCTCTAAATCCATGGGATCTCGTCTGAACCAGACGATAAGGGTCAATATTTTTATTTTTTCAATTAACTAATTTGTATAAAAAATAAAATAAAGCTTACCCACATCTAGCATCAGACCGTGGGACGTGTTTTTTAAAGACTGTAACCTTTTTTTCCTCTCCTGGCTTTGCTTTGTAAGCCTCTTTTAAGGACTGTCGATTTTGTATGTATTTTTTCAATCCCTATTTGAAAATTTACATGCTTTCTATTTTTGTTATTCTTTTTAATTAACTTGTATTTGTTGTCCTGATTACTAAATTGTATGCCATTAATGTAGATGCAAGAGGTTGATTGTAGAAGATTTCATGATTCATCGTGCAAGCTGTACATAAGCCATGCGCCATTCAAAGGTCATTTTCGGACCTGGGGAGAAGCCATGATCCAAGTTAACTAAATAGGGTGAGAAGCAGTTTGCTGCTGAGAAAATTTCCTCCATGGTTCTTTACCAAGATGAGGAAATTGCCGAAGCTTACTTTGGTGTCACACTGTTGAGAATGCCGTTGTCACAGTCCTGTCTACTCGTGAATGACTCACAAAGTCAGGCCCACCGAAGGATGCTGGTAGTAATCTCTGGTTTGAAATGTTATGCGTATTATTAATGAGCAATGCAGCTATGCTATTGCCTTCGGTCTTGACAAGAAGGCAACCAGTGTGGGTGAGAGAATGTGTGATGCTTCTGATCTTGGAGGTGGTACGTTTGATGTCTCTTTCTTACATTGGAGGTATTATTTTGAATAAAAGGGCTACAGCTGGTGGAACTCATGCTTTGGTGGTGAGTGACTATTGACAACTAGAATGGTGAACCACTTTGTCCAGAGTTCAAGAGGAAGCACAAGAAGGGACATCAGTGGTAGCACAAGGCTCTTATAGGAGGTTGAGGACTGCTTGTGAGAGGCAAAGAGACTTATTCTTCACTGCTCAACACCATTGAGATTGACTCTCTCTTTGAGGGTGTGATTCTATCTCCCCATCACCGTGCCCGTTTTGAGGAATTGAACATGGATTGTTCAGGAGTGTGATGAGAGCCCCTGTTGAGAAGTGTTTGAGGGATGCTAAGTATGACAAGAGCACCTGTCATTGAGGTTGTTCTTGTGGTGGTCCCTAGATTCCCAAGGTAAACAGTTGCTGCAAGATTTCTTCAACGCAAGGAGCTCTGCAAGAGCATCAACCTGATGGGCTGTTGCTTACGGAGCTGCTTGCCAAGCAGCTACTTGATGGTGAAGGAAACAGAGAGGTTCAGGACCTCCTTCCTTCTTGATGTCACTCCCCTCTTTGTCTTGGACTGCCTGGTGGTGTCATGACTCGTCCTTATCCCAGGAACACACCATCCCACAAGAAGGACAAGTTTTCTCCCACCTACTCCGACAACCAGCCTGGTGTGTTGATCCAGGTTTATGAAGGAGAGAGAAACCAGAACCAGGGACAACAACCATGCTTGGAAAGTTTGAAGCTTTCTGGAATCCCCCAGCACCTCCGGGTTCCTCAGTATCAATTGTGTGCTTTGACATTGATGCCAATGGTATCTTGAACGTCTTGCTGAGGACAAGACAAGCCGGACCAAAAGAACAAGGATTACCATCACCAATGACAAGGCAGGCTATCAAAGAAGAGATTGAGAAGATGGTTCCAGAGTGCGGAGACAGTACAAAGTCAGAGGATGAGGAGCACAAGAAGAAGGTCGAGGCCAAGATGCTCTTGAGAACTACGCGCTACAACATGATGAACCAACCGTAAGGTGAGAAGATCGTGGCCAAGCTTTCTTGCTGAGCGACAGAGAAATTGAGGATCTATTGATCCTTCCATCCATGGGCTCGATGGCAACCAGCTTGCAGAGGCGATGAGTTTGAGGACAAGAGAAGGAGCTTGAGAGCATTTGCAACCCAATCATCGCTAAGATGTTACAGGGTGGCCGGTGGTGAATGGGTGCTACATGCGGTGATGATGGTCCTGCTGCTCAACTGGCCTGGTCCCAAGTTAGGAAGTCGATTAAGTCGTTTTCTCTCCTTTTATTTTTCAGTCATCTCTTTAATGATTATGGTTAAACAACTTATATTATTGTTGGGAAATTGTTGTATCTACAGTTGGGGTAATTCACCAACTGTTATTTTGGGATATCAACTGTTAATTTTTGCTGTAGGACATGTCAAGATTTTTAATGCCACATGTCTTCTGAAGTAGAGAAATTTCGGTCATTTTAGTACCTCTGTTTTTCACGAGCAGGTATATTTTTATTTTTGTTCCCCTTTAGTTTTATTTATTATTGTTAATTGTTAATGCTTTTATATCAATTGGAATATTCTATGTCCCAAGCATTTGAAATGTAACTTTTGGAGTTGACTTTGATCGCTTTGTCTGACTAATAAATACCAAATCCAGTTTTTGTATTCTAGGAATTAGAATCGATTTGAGAAGACTAATATACCCTCTAATTCAATGATTCCATAAAGGGGAACAGAATTTTCGTTGACAGGAAACTTGTACAATTACTCCATTTATCACTTTGGAAAAGAAAAAATGAGAGCCTAAATGAATCTCACAATTATACTTCCGTTTGAAAGTATCTAAGTATTCCGAAATCAGAATTCGTTCTAAACTTAGACCAACGAAGATATGAGATGATTACATTCCCATAAAGAAAAAAATATATCTATAATCAAGCATCGGCATTAGATGGTCGACCTCCTAAGGAACGAAAATTAAAAAAGACGTTCTACGAGTACAAAATCGGAAACGCCAAGTAGGTTGCTTCTATATGCAGAAATCTTCATTTGGGATCTAAGAACGTCAATCTCAAGCATATAACCAAAATGACCGGTTATATTTATACGCCCTTCATGAAACCCATATATTTTATATTACTTCTAACAAGCATAATACTATAACAATATTACACTGACCGCGGACTCGGGCCTCGTATATTTCCGAAGTACCCCTCGGACTACGATAGTCAATAATCGCTCCGTGCTAGAAACCGAGCAAACAACAGGTCGAATGCAAAGAAACAGAACGCAGCTGATAGAGCGCAATGCGTGTCATAACCAAACAGTAACAACGTAGTACATTAGTACATAAACTCTAGCTAAAAGTCAGCCTGATCACATTTAGTGCATTACCCAAGATATTAACAAAATGAGTCATTACTCTTCACGTCATCTTATAGTAACTTCAAAAAGAGCGACTACTAGTAATATAAACCATGCTTAGATTAAGGGTTTCCAAAGATTTCAAGCTGTTTCATTGACAGGTCTTCGATGCAATACTCGAAAAAGATCAGAGGCACCCAGTAAGTGACCATGAATATCAGCGATTTCCTGTGTCTTTTCCAGACTTCATGTGTGAATAAAATCATCGCAGATAGTTATAACGACAACTAATACAGTAATTGATATTCAACACTCAGGCAATACTATTCCACAATGTACAATCTCGATTCCCAGTGGTGATTGATATAACATAGTTATTCCACATCCACGAGAGCAGATCCAACATATCATATAATTAACTAATCCTTGAATTATTGATTTAGTATACTATATAATCAAACACAATAACATGTGAAGAGGACACAAGACGCAATACAAAACTACTACACTATCGATCAGCTTTTTAGGCCCCGTCAAGTATGAGACTGCGTTCTTTTCTATATATAGAATAGTATCATTAGAAATAAAAAGAAGTAAAAGCTCAAAGAACAATAAACACACTAGTTAAAAGATGATTAATAGTCAACAAAAAATGGAGCAAATCGAATTACGGTACGCGTATCAGCTTATGAATATAGATATCTAATTGTTAGCGTCCGTTTAGCCATTAGTTGTATGATTAGTGAAATAATACCCCATTAAATCTTAACTCTGAAATGATCGTTAATTACAGAACAATTCCAGTAACACTGTGCATAGAGTCAATATACCACGTAGGACAATCTTTTGATTTTGTTGTGAAAATATATTAAATATCCGAGAAAGAGTGCATGTTTTTTACCCTTACTTCTTTTATAGGTTTTCTATATTAGGACTTAAGATTCATACTAACATTGTTTTCATTGTCAAATCACAATATCTGATCTGTTGCAGAAGTGACACCTAATTGACTCACTTATTACTCTAGCATAACAATTTCATAGTACTTTTATGAAAGCTTATGTCATTGTTTCATAGAATTAAGAGGTCCTAAATACGACTACATATGAGTATCAACTTTTCCAATAATTGAAATTGTGAATCCGATTCTCTAWTGCGAATAACAGTCTACTTCATACATGGTAAAATTAGGTTTATTTACCAATGTCATGATAGAAATTTAAACCTCCTATATCAACTATAAAAACTTGATAGAACTTTAAACCTCCTATATTAAAAAAAAAAAACCAAGCCAATGCACAACACTTCCATCCCATTTCCTGTAAAAACTTGAATGTCAAATTCATCAAAACAAAGAATCGCCTTCACCTTGATTGCTTAGGATTTCTTCCGCCATGTATCCAAAAATAGATCTCTGATTTTAAATGTATTAGAATATCTTMAACAGTATATCTTGAAAAAACTTACAATTCTCATGCATTATTTATTCCAATTATTCATGCATTCCAATTTTGCTTCATCCATAGAACATACTGAAAAATAATTGACGAAAGATCACAAATTTTCACCAAACCAACAGCACCCAACATTTTCAATTTGCTCAATCAAACAAAACATCACTCAAACAAAATAAAATAAACATGGAAAACAAACCTTTTGTGATTCTTCGTAACAGCATCACGAGACTTGCACTTCTTCTCATCATGAGCATTCTCAAAGAACCTTCTTCTCTTACACTCTAGAATAATCTCAGGTTTCATAACTTCTCTCCTAAATCTACTGAGCAACCTTTCTTCTTGTTTGGGACCCCAATTAATCTAGGAATTAAGAAGAGAGACGAGGAGCACAATCGCCAAAAAATCGAATCTAATATGTTGAAGTCAGAGATCATAAACCCCACCACATGAAGATCAAATTTCAGACCCAAGCTAATAAATAAGCCTAAAACCAGACAATATCAAAAATTTCATAACAATCATGCATAAGTAAATCATCAAAACACTCAAATGCGGAAAAACAAATCTGAAATCAATTGAAAAAAAAGAACGAGCATGCCAAAAAGACTTGCATAAATTCTGTCAATTATATTGAATTCGTTAAAAATCACAATTTTGTTGAACAAAATTGAAAACCTTAATTTTGTTGTACAGAATCGAAAACCCTAATTTTGTTGAATTTGGATTTGGGATTTTCATTAACCCCAAATCAAAAACCCCAATTCATAACCTAAAATTCAGACCATAATAACCCAAAACGGCAGCTTCAAAATAACACTCCATTTGTATTATGTCTGAATTTTAGTTATGAAATGGGTTTTTGATTTGGGGTTAATGAAATCCCAAATCCAAATTCAACAAAATTAGGGTTTTCGATTCTGTATAACAAAATTAAGGTTTTCAATTTTGTTCAACAAAATTGTATTTTTTAACGAATTCAATATAATTGACAGAATTTATGCAAGTCTTTTTGGCATGCTCGTTCATTTTTTCAATGATTTCAATT
>SNQN01003383.1:0-10086 GCA_008642245.1 Bassia scoparia | reverse complement strand
TCACCAACCTCAAGTCTATGAGCACTCTCTG
The DNA here is from genome assembly GCA_008642245.1 of Bassia scoparia. Lineage (NCBI taxonomy): Eukaryota > Viridiplantae > Streptophyta > Magnoliopsida > Caryophyllales > Amaranthaceae > Bassia > Bassia scoparia. The sequence goes on along the minus strand of SNQN01003383.1, from coordinate 10,055 downwards.
TTTTACTCATGATCATCTTTCAGTTAGTAGATTTGTTGTCGAAGTAAAGCGTTGCCCCTAGTCTCAAGTAAGAATCTAAGTTTTGTCTCATAAACTGACTAATTGCCTTCTTTGGCATACATCATGACTTCTTTCTAGGCTCCAACATCTCAATACGCAACACGACTTCTGATACATAGACCAACATGAAGGGAGACTCTCCTATGGAGTTCTTCGCTATCGTTCGTATGGACTAGAGCACGTTGTACAACTCTTCAAACCATAAACCCTTTGCATCATCCAAATTCTTCTTGATGCCATTAAAGGCGATCTTTTTAAATTCTTTAACTCATTGGAATCGAATTGAGGACCGTTATCAAAACACAATGATCGGGGAACTCCAAATCTAGTGATGATGTTTTTCCATATAAACCTTTGGACATTTGCTACTTGGTGCTTTTTATGGGCTCAGCCTCTACCCAGTTGGTGAAGTAGTCTACGGCTACCAATACAAACTTCTCTTCTGAATGCTTAAGGGAAGGTCCAAGTTTGTCCATTCCACATTTAGCAAATGGGATAGGTGAGAGGATAGTGGATAGATCAAAGGCTGGCCTTTGGTAGAGGTTTCCATATGGACTCTGTGACATTTCCTAACCAGATACAAAGCATCTTCCTAGACTAGGCTAAAAAATATCGAGTTCACAAACACTTGCATCCAATGCCTTGCCCTATGTGAGAGTCACAAAAACCATCATGAAATATCTCGAGGATTTCTAGTCCTTTTTCAGGGGAGACACATTTAAACAAGGATGGGAGTAGGATTCTTTTAAAGCTCTTCATTCCAATATACAACTACAAATCGCGCCTTTTATATATTTGGCTCGCAATGGATTGTCGGCAGGATACCCTGATTCTTATATTTAACAATCTCATCCATCCATGGTGTTCCTCGACTATGAAGTTGGTGTCTTCCAAATTATCAAATACTTCATCTATCCTTGACTTCCCAAAAGACAGTCCAAGGAGCATCTCCAGTAGTAGAACTTGCAAGCTTTGACAATGCGTCTGCCTGATTGTTCTCAGACTTGGCACTTGCATTAACACAATTTTTTCACCCCTCGTGTATTCTTTTCAACATTTCTAGGTACTTGACCATAATTTCATCCGCGCTCATACTCGCCGTTAACCTGACTTACTATCAACTGTGAATCAAACATCGCCCAAATTTTTTTAGCACCAGCCGCTTTGCACAACTTAATACTTGCCACTAGGTCATCATACTCAACCTCATTGTTTGACTTTGAACTTGAACTTCGTAGCGTATTCAAACGTATCTCCTTCTAGAGATCGGAATAAGATACCCGCACCACACCATTCTGAGTGGACGATCCATCTACGAATAGAGTCCATACGTCATTTTCCCCTTCTCGAACAAGAGGTTTGTTTTATGTCAACGATAAATCGACTAAGGCTTGCCCCTTGATAGCTTTCCTTGGTTCAAAGGAGATATCATGTACACTAAGGATCAAAAGCCCATCATAACTCCTCCAAAAAGCTTCCAACTTGGTGAGGGTTGCTTGATGGGCTGCTCGTTGTAACAATAATCTTATGTGCTGAAAAAATAAGACTGAGTTTTTGCCTGGCCATGGCCAAGCTAGGACCAAACTCTTCTATTGTCGCACATCTCAACTCCGCCACTTTGTAAGACATGGCTCACGAAGTATATGGGGAGTTATGCCCTTCTCGTTCAGCTATAAGGACAGCCAACAGAGCATGTTCTGACACCGCGCAAGTAAAGAACAATGTTCTCATCGACATAGGACAGCTACCCTTGGTAGCCAGTGCAAGTGTTCTTTCAATTCACAAAGGCATCTTCTGCTTCATGTGTCTATTCGAATTTACAGTTCTTTTTTATTGCTTTAAAAATGGTTGGCACTTATTCTCGAACTTTGACAAAAATCTTCCCAACGCTTGCTAAGAACCCGTCAATTTCTGAAACTTCTTTAACACATTTGGGACTTCATATCAAGCATAGCTTGCACTTTGTTTGGGTTCGCTTCGATTGCTCTTTCATCACCAAAAACCCAAGAACTTTCCAATGGTTACGCCAACAACACATTTCTTGGATTCAACTTCATTTGATAGTGTCGAAGTGTTTCAAAGTCTCCTTGAGGTTTAGTGGATGATCGCCAACTTCTTGATTTTTATAATCATGTCACAATATAGGCTTCCACATTCCTACCTATCTGACGAGCAACATAGTGTTGACACACTTTAAAAGGTGGCAGGTGCGTTTTCATACCAAAAAGTCATAACCTTGTAACAGTACAACCATTGTCCTAACAAAGTGGTCTTTTTCTTGGTCCTCCCTCTTGAGGAGAATTTGATGAAAGCCTGAATAAGCGTCAAAAAAAACTCATGGCCTCAAGCCCTGCTGTTGCATCAACCATTGTATCTATCTTAGGGAAAGGAAATGGATCTTTATTAGGACATGCCTTGTTTAGGTCCGTGTAATCAACACACAATCTTCAAGACCCATTGGGCTTAGGAACTAGTACCACATTGGCAAACCACTCGGGTATTGACAAGGTCTTGTAAATCTCATATCTAGCAATTTTTTCACTTCTTCATCAGCGCCCTATTTCTCACTTGCCAAGATTCTTCTTCTAAGTGTCTAGTTTCCTTTTTGGATCAACATTCAAATCATGTTGGGAAATTTCATGAGTAATACTACACATTTTTTCAACGGAGAAAGCAAACACATCCTTGTAGCTTTTAACAATGTTCTGATTCTTGGCCGACCGATTTTTTGGGAGCTTTCCCTACTTAACGGTACGATTAGGTTGAGACTTGTCTAAACAAAGTCCTTGGTGTTTCCTTTTCCCGTTTTAGTTTGGATGTCGCTTGTAAAGGTCGTGAATCGCCATTGCTTCTTGATGATGCCGCATGCACCATCATTACTTCACCTGATTTCCTTTTTGTTGGTTCTTGGTTCATCTAAGTCAATTCATATCGTCTTATCCTTCCCTAGAAAGTGTCTTGTAGTGGTCAGATAGGACTCACTAGCAATTGCTGATCACCGTGGATGGATTCAATCAACCAATCATCACAAATGAACTTCATCAACATCAAGTGTGTCACATTAACGCACTTGGCTCGATTGAGGGTGGACGTCCAAAAAGTATGATGTTGTATGTCGAAAATTTTCACCACTAAATGTTGACCTCATGTGTCGACACTTTTCTCCTCTTCCATAAGTAGGTCAATGTGATCGTTTGTTTCGACGGGGTGAATCACTCCGCTCCCAAAGGGAATAATTAAGTTATGCCCGAAGAACTTTTCGTGTCGATGAGTATCTGGCATACTCTTTTGTCAACTACCTTAAGTTCTACCACTATRGRAACATCATGTGGAGTAACCGAAGGGCCTMAATCCTTTTCACATACCAAGACATCAGGAAATACGTCTTTTGGATCCTTTTTGGACTTCATAACCTAATTTAAACTTCTTACATAATCCCGTTGGCCTCTTAAGGTTGGGCCACCGAAAGCAAAGCCTCCCGAGATCATGTGTACGGAAACAGTACTGGAGTCTCCACTTTGTGGGCTCTTCTCCCTAGGCTTGTTAGCCTTTGGAGCATCAGTTTCTTCAATGTTTTTCACCAAATGCTTTGGTATTTCATCTCGAAGAACTAATGCATCCAAGGCCTTCTTCAATTTAAAACAATCATTAGTCCAATGTCCTATGTCTAGGTGAAACTTGCAGTATTTGTTCGGGTCTCTCTTTTTCTTTCTCCTTTCTAATGGCAGGAGGATATAAAATCTTCACTTTCTTCCTGACATCTAAATAAATTTGGTAGATGTCTTTGGTATATTCAATCTTGGGACCACTGTCCCATATTTTCCTTTTCCTGTCTTCAAAACTCTTTTGCCCCTCGGAAATGTTCCAAGTGCCTTGTCTCTTCTTATCATTTCGATCACTCCACTCATTGCCCCTATGAGAATTAACATTGTTTTATRAGCGGTGTGATTCTCCTTGCTTTTGTTTGCCTCTTRTCACAGTAGGCATCACTTCTGCTTGCATGTAATCTTCGGCCTCTCATAAGACCTGTTTCAAGTTTGTGCACCTCCTTTTGATCAACTCGAACTTGAAGTGACTACCATCAAGCAATCCCCAATAGAAGTTGTCCATGATCACTTCATCGGACAAACCAAGAATCTGGAGTGTTTTATTGTTAAATCTCCTCACGTAGCTTCATAAAATTTCATTCTCTCTTTGGTAGATCTTCCCCAGATGCATGCTTCTCTTGCGCTCTTAGCGATTAGCCATGAGATGATGGAGGAAGAGTATGCATAGTTCAGAAAATTTGGTAATATAACCAGCTAGAAGTCCGCTGAACCATTATTGGGCAACCCCTTGAGAGTTGTCAGGAAATATCAACACCAAGTGGCGGCATCCGCTTGAGTAGTCAGAATTAGGTGCTTATACATTGCCAGATGGTCATCCGGGTCGGGATTTCTGYCATATGCCTCCATAGTCGGACATTTCACCTTGGGCATGCGTGAAGCAAGCATAATAGCAGAGGAGAATGGAGTTGTTTGGGACAAAGAGATGGATTGCAGCTGCTCACTGAGCTGGCCGCTCATTTCATAAGCTCCCACTTGCGGTTTCCCACTATCGTAATGGGAAGTTAGGAAACGAGGTTCTTGGAATGAATAGTCTCTAAACATCCTCATAGAGTGAGAGAAATCCAAACATAGAGGTGTAGAACCCGTAGTAGAGCACTCTCGTGGTTGGTCATTCAGCTTTTGAATTTGTCTTTCCATTTTCTTCCTTTATAAAAGTCTTCTAGCATCATTGCTTGTCCAATCTGTCTTCTTCTTTTCTAAGAAGCCGCAGATATCCCCCCTACGGTGGGCTACTTCGGGAGGATGCGGCCGCATCCTCAACTTGAATTAAGAACGTAGAGCGTTTCTTCCTCGTTAATTACCTTTTCTTGGTGACCTTTGGGGGTCGCCTTAATCTTAAAGGGTGCAACTTAGTGATATAGAGGTGAGAACCTTCCTTGTCGCCTGCCTCGTTCRTTTTCTTCTGAAATTTGGAGGACTAGGCCATTTCTTTCTTTGCTTCCTTAGCTTCCCTCAAGCCCTTTTCCTTTTCAGCCTTAAGGGTTTCATTCTCCTTGTTCAWGGAGCTAATGCGCTTGTGTAATTCCTCAAATCCCTTCTCGATTTCTTCTTGTAATGTCTTCTTCCTCACGAATCTTTGTTCCAACATCTCTTGTGTCACATACTCTGATCTCTCACTCCCCTCATTAAGGTCCAACGTCCCTTCTTCTTGTTGAGGAGTCTACTCTTGTGACGGGTTGACAGGAACTTCTATAAGGAGTGCCCTCATTTGGGTCTTAATAGCTTGGCCCGAGTCCTRAGCCCCCGTAGGCTTACTGAGACCCGACGCTTCTGCTTGTTTACTTTGGACTTTTGGTCCCTCCGACTTGCTAGTTGCCTTAGGCTCATTGGCCTTTCCTACCTGAGCCATCTCTGATTGCCTATATCCYCACAGACGGCGCCAACTGTTGTAGCCCTTAGCTCTTGTATAGKATCTCTTGTAGAAAGGTGAGGTCGTGTGGCATCCCRTCGATGCTACTCAGGCAGAGGTCCGACYAGCAAGATCYACCTCCTAACACGTCCCGGGCACCTGCAAAAAGGAGAATAATCTTTACAGGATTATCTCCCCTCTGATACTTAAGTAAGTATGTGTGTGAGAGGGGTGATCAGGCAAGTACGTTAAGTTTTAGAAGTTAATCGTGTAATTAGGGTTGTTTTCAATGATTACATAATGATTATCACACCCTCCATGGGGTATTTATAGAGTTTTGGATGGGACACCTGGCCAATTATATTATGCCAAGTATCGCGATCTCACCCTTTGAAAGGGACATTTTTCCCTCCCACGAAGGGTATGGATTCATTCGCCTTTATTACATTAGGCATACGTATGACATGGGACATGAATGTCACATGTCCACTTCGTACATGCCCTTTGGGAGGCGTGTGGCCTTATTCTTTCAAGCACTTCGCGTACTACAACGGTCTCTTATTAAAAAAATCAACCAAAATCATTGATGATGTCATAATCTAATAAAAATTACGCTAAATTAAATTTATCTATTATCCCATATTTACCAAAAACAATATTAAATTAAATCAAGAAAATAAACAATACTATATCTTGCGTAACAATTATTATATCATATCTTACTATTAATAAAAGATTAAATAAAAAGGTGCTACGAGTAGATAACAACTATATCCTAAAAATATTTCATCAATAATTAAAAAAGAATCATTAAATATAAAATATATATCTTATTATTAATACAAGATTAAATAAATAAAACTATAAGGTAACAACTAATCATAAAAATTATACAACATGTAAAAAAATATTATAAAGAAACAATATAAGGTTAAGCATAAAAAATATTAATGTACTCTAACAAAAATATTTAATTTACTGTACAAAAATATTTAAAGCAGTCGTGCATCGCATGAGAAACTAATCTAGTATTGTTTATAATAAATGCGAATAGTTTATGAAGTTGCCGATTATATACATCGTCTGTTATAAATTTAATAACATTTATTTTTATAAAAACATATTCCATTTCATAAAAAAACAGTTTCTATGTTATATTATAAGCAAACACCCAAATTTGATTGATAACTTTTGTGTGGACTTTTATGCCTCAAAGAAAATAGATAAATGAATATTTAATTAAAAAATGAAAAATAACTAAATGTAAAATAATAAAATAAAAACAGAAATATCAACAACTAAATAACCTCACTTATATAAAAATAATAAATAAAAAGAATATATCTTATCCAAAAATTTCAAACAATAAATCAAATAACTAAATGCAAAAATAGTTAAATAAAAATTGAAATATCTACGGTAACAACTTAATAGCATCTAGATCACAAAACAACAATAAAGAATATATCTTATATCTTATCCAATTTTTTTAAAAAATAAATAGCTAAATATAAAAACAATAAAATAAAAATATAAATATCTAACAACCTAATAACATCTAGATCTTAAACACAATACAAATATGCTTATCAAGAAAATAAAAATAAATAACTAAATAAAAAAAAATTAAAATAAGCAAGGAAATATCTAACAAATTAATAGTTTCTAGATCTAAAAACCCATCTTACAACTCTTGATATATAGTTGAATGTTTATGAATATAACATATTTTATTACTTTTTAATTATTATTAAAATACTATGCATGCATACACGTGCATTTCTTACTTTGTATATTATAAAGCAAACACCCAAATTTGATCGAATAGTTTTTGTGATGACTGTTTTTGCCCCCAATGATACCGTTAAACCAAATTAAAAATAAAATACTGATATAAAAACTGTAAATAAAGGAAATTAAAAAAAAAGAATATATCTTATCACAAAATTAAAAACAATATAAAAATAAATAAAACAGAGATATCTAAACAGCTTAATAACATCACTAAATATAAAAATAGCAAATAAAAAGAATATATCTTATCCAAAAGAAAAATTAAAAACAACATACAAAGAATATGTCTTTCCAAAAAATCTAAAAAACAAGAATTCAATCATCAATCATCAATCATAGCCTTAATCCCATATGTGGGGTCGGCTACATGAACCAAATGGTGATTATTCCGGGAGGTCATCCACATAAATTTCCTCCTCACTCCCTCTCCGATCAGAGAGCCTCACTCTCTTGAAATCCAACTGCTTCAGATCTTTCTAACTCCTTCGCTCTACTCTCTTTTGTCTTCTACTACTCGTTTAAATACCCCTTGATCCCACTCTTCCACTCTTCGCACCGGTGTCCCTGAGGTCTCCGTTTAAAACGAATAATATAAGAATATTCTTTACATTTAAAAAAAAATCTAAAACAACAATAAATAAGAATATATCTATCTCAAAAATTAAAAATAACTAAATAATAACAGTAAAATAACAATAAAAATATCTAACAACTCAATAACATATCAAATTTAAAAACAGCAAATAAAGATATATTCTATCCAATTTTTTAAAAAAAATTAAATAACGAAATATTAAAACTGTCAAGTAAAAATGGAATTATCTGACAAACTAATAAATAAAGAAATGTCTTATCTAAAACATTAAAAACAATAATGATATAACTAAAGTAAATCAGTAAAATAAAAATGGAAATATATGGCTTGTATATAACTAAATATAATCTGGAAAAAAAATTAGGAATTTCAAAAAGAAAAAGTTAGAAAGAAAGATATGCTTGTAGGAGTATAACATTATCACGACTTTTAACATAACAAGTTGGAAAAAAAACTAGGAAATAAAGGCTATAAAAAAAGATGTATGGCCCAACAAAATAGGGGCAGTTGCATATTACAATTTTTGTCATACTTCACTCATGGATTTTATTTTATTTTTTTTAAAAACTTGCGGTTATTCCATGGATAATTAAGCTTTGAACTCATGAATGCTTCTTTTAAAGCATCCAAAATGTTTCGTGCAACACTATTAGTATTGCGACACGTAGCACCAGCAAAATAAAAAATTATAAATTTTTTTGCCCCCACCTGACGACAAACACATGTTGTGATTTCAATGTTTGATGATAAGTGGGACCCATATGGTTGTTGCTCTCTTAAGGGTTTCTTTCAATATGTACTTGCAAGTGTTGTTGGGAATATTAGTGGGGTCCACAAAAGTTTTGCAGTATTTTTTGTTCCTTTTCATTATTTTCTCTTTTAATTTCATGTAGTTTTTTAGGAAATCTGATTTTTGTTTTTCCCCCGAAATTTCATTTTATCCCTCCATTTTTCAAATCCTCAATTTTGCTACATATTTTTGGAGAAGGTAAAATTGAATTCTCAAGTTTATTGAAAGCCTTTTCCCTTGAACTAACTTTTCTTTCTATTACCCGTATAATTGCAATGTCCTGTCGCTACTTCTTAATTCTAGGGTTTGAGTTGTTGATAAATTTTTGATTTTTTTCAAATCGTCTTCTAATGGCTCTGAATAACAATAGTGGTGTTCCAGCGAACGATTGTGTTATTGATGTTGAGGTTTGTCATCCYAACCAATTAATTTGTTTTTGTTTGTTKTTTATTTTGTTAGTGTAATCTTGAGTTACTGCAATTGTTTTTGCCAATTTAGCAAGTCAAATTTCATGTTTTGCTATTAATTCGTATTCTCTGTGATGGTTATCGTGGTATTCGTGGGTTTCGTGCCTTTTAGTGGAGTCTTTTAGGACTTGTTATGCTGTTCTCAATTTACAATTTGTASTACCTCCAATTAGTTTTGAGGCGAAATTGTTTTTGATAGTGTTAGATATTTAAAGCTCTGATTCTAATGTTATTTTAGTAATTGCTGATATGTTAAGTTTGAGATACGTTCTAAACTGCTTCTGACTTTGTTTATTTAATCGTTTATGTATTTACTTTATTTTCAGTGTACTAGTTTGATGGTTGTTGTTGCAAATATCCTCTTTATTTGTATCCGAGTAACATGTATGATGGATGCTTGCTTGCATGAATTTTTTGTGGCATTCTATAATTTTCTTATTGTTGTCTTTCTTACGGATTGTCTTTTTCTGTTTTGTGCTTGAGTGTTTGTTAATTTATCTCTACTTCTGTTGTTGATCAGTTGGGGTCTGAGTTGCGTCGTACCTTTTTTGATCCTAATGAAGATGTTTCAGCAGATGAGGAGGGTGTTTGTGTTGGGTTAAATATTGACAATGATGATGGTCCARCTGAAAATCTTYGCGATGAGGTGKATTGGATGAAATTGTTGCTCCCCCGAGGTTGGAATGATGTTTGATACCTGTAAGGATGTCGAGGCCTACTATAGCAAGTATGGGAAGCAAATGGGGTTCGGAATTGTTCGATCATCATTTTCTAACAAGAAGGGTACTAAAATTAAGCGATGCTATACTTGGACTTGTGAGCACTTTGGTAAGATGAGGCTGCATAGAGTTTGTTATAAGAAAAATGATCAAGGACATCCTGATATTTGTGC
>SNQN01003382.1:32234-55572 GCA_008642245.1 Bassia scoparia | reverse complement strand
TATTACAGTTTAAGATTGCACAATTACAATAGTGTTATTAGACAAATTACTCTACATCCTTCAGTAATGTCAATATGGGAAATTGGATTTTAAAACCTCAAAACATTAACCATACAATGAATTAATAAAATTGTCTGTCAATTGAAGCTGTGTTGTATATAACACATATATCAAACTACGACAAGATCGCCATGGGCAACAAGTTCCTAAACAAAGTGATAACGACATTAATATGTTTGTTGCTATTGCACTGTATTAACGACAATCAAATAAAATTGATGACTTACCTTAAACAAAGGAGTCTGGTTGTTTTTAATCTTTATACATAAAGATAAACGAGACCACAATAGCTAAAATTATATAATTACAAAAATGTCCTTAAACAGGTTACGATGCTAAAAACTAAAAAATATAGGAAGAAAAGTAGGCCTACGCATACCGTCCTACGTAAAAGAGGATCGGTAGGTTGCACTTGCACAGTTGCACCCCATTTTGTTCGTCGACTTTATAATTAGGCGACATGTACGTGGGTCGTTCCTAAGATTTTGTCCCATTGTGTGGCCTTTCAATTTGCACTTTTGCACCTATTACACAAAGATCCAATTAATTAATCTCGTGTATTAACTATTAAACACTATCTTATGAAAGTGGTTAACCACTTACATCATATTATTAAACTAATTATTCCATCACATTTTCACTTTCTTTAATTTGTAGTACTATATATCTTGCTAAAACTATGGGATAATATTTATTTTAGTAAGATTATTAATCAAGGATAAGATGACGATATATATATCATGCCTTTTACAGGAAAAATATTAGTAATTGTTGAAGCAAAGTTTTGCCAAAACAACAAATCTTCAAGAGCAATAACAATTAAGTATCATCGTTAGTAAAAAGTGGTGGTGGTGGTGTAGCGTATAGGGGATTACTATTCGAAGTRCACATTTACTGGAATCGAAATCCACATTTCGTGTGAACTTCCGAATATACCCTTGCCCCATACAATTATTCATCACCACCTCCAAACAACAAGCCACCTGTCAACCACCACCAAGCTACTAGCCACCAGCCACCACACCACCAACCGACCACCAACCACCATCTCCAAACAACCAACCACCACACGAAAGACGAAGAAAAAAAAAACAAGGTGCGTGGACGCCTAACATAGGCGCCACACCCATGGGTGGGACGCCTAGCATAGGCGCCAAGGCGCCACACCCATGGGTGGGACGCCTATGCTAGGCGTCCACCTTGCAAACAAAGTCCAACATGTCTTCGACGCCTGGGCTAGGCGTCACAACCATGGGTATGYCACCTAGCCCAGGCGTCGAAGCCATGGTTGTGGCGCCTAAGCCAGGCGCCACTCCTATTTTTTTTACGTGGRTGGTGGTTGTCGACGTGTCTGGTGGTTGCAAGTGGTAGTCGACTTTGGGTGGTGGTTGCAAGTGGTAGTCGGCCTTGGGTGGTGGTCGTTGGTTGCTATTGGGTGGTTAGGAGGGAAGAAGAGGAGGGGTATATTCGGAAGTTCACACTAAATGTGGACTTCGATTCTAGTAAAATCGGACTTCGAATAGCAATTRAGTATGCATAATGCCACAATAATTGTACCTAGTTAGGTATAATGACATTCCAGTTGAATTTTTGGTTAATTTAATTGGACTTACAAATAGACAAATTATTTCAAATGAACATTATTTAAACAAATAAGTGTGATCGGATCTAGAACGCTAGCTACAATCGGTTATACGGAGTACAGTACAATGTGTGTGATAATGTGGTACTCCATAGCCTATAGGGCTACACTACTAATTAATACAACATCATAAAAGATAGTTAGGCATGATATTCTCCAAAGGTGATAAGATCTCGTTGTCATTTGCTTAATTATAGTATATACTTCACTGCCTTTTAAGACTATAAGGTAGTTATTGGTCTAATTATTAAGTTATATATATTCCGATTAGCATTACAACTAGATTAGTATTTTTTTTTTCTTAGAAAGTCACAAAGGTGGAGATGAGATCAGAATCGATTCCAGAATCTCCTAAAATTGAAAAAGAAGTTCTAACCACTTGAGTTATCCTTCACTTTCACAGCTAAATTAGTATAATGATTATAATAAAGTTTTATTACTTTATGATTGAATAAAAGAACATGTTTATTAAAAGGAATTCGTAAATTGTGGTTTTTGGTTTCACTATATGTAAGTTTATTTTATTTTATTTAGAGTTCTAAGCGCAGAGATGAGAATCGATCCTATGATATATTAAAGGGGAGGGTTTCACTATAATAGGTAGGGATACAACTGGGGTGGGCGGGTTTTGCCTTTCCCACTGTCCCCATCCCCACCTCAATTTTTCATCCTCATCCCCATCCTCYCCCCACTAAGACAACATAAAAAACCATCCCTGCCCCACCACCCACTTAAGTATTCATCCCCACTAAATCCCCGCCACATACCCACCAAATCCCCACCCCAAAATCACCTAAAAATATTCTTGAATTGCACTAATTAAATTTATTTGCTTGCACAAAAATTTAACCTAAAAAAATAACATTTAAAAAATAATTATAAACTTTTGATTTTTTTTAAAAATATTGATAGATTATAAAGGTAATTTTGAATGTTTCAATATAAATTATTAACATTATATTGAACAAGTGGGGATGGGACGGATAATCGGGTATAACCTGGAAACCATCCACATCCCCATCCCCATAATGAGTACAATTTTAATTCGATTTCTGCCTTGCCACCCACCAAACTGGCCGAGATCCATCCCACTTGCATCCCTAATAGTAGGTGTTGTGGAAGTGATAGACTTGTCAATAATTTGTGGATTGTAAGAAACATCATATCGATGATAGCTATAGATGACTTTGGTGACTTCGTTTACGTGGTTCCAATTTCAAACCCCACAACTATATCAATTTATATCAACTTGATCTCATTTGCCATGTGTTTTTTCTCCTTAATTTCTTTCAAACCCTAGCTATTACTTTTCCACAGTTTCTCTACAATGAAATAAATTTTATATTGTTTGTGATGTAGATTTTATTGCCTTTATGATCGTGAGAGTTTGTTGGGCTACGAATTTACGATTTTTGATTTGAAACGTTTTGTTAACGGTGACTTATATAGTTARACAATACATGCAAGTCCTTCTAGTACAATTAATTGAATCAAATGAAAATCGTGCATGCAATGACGAACACCGAAATAATATATAGTTTCCTTTGTGTGAAACCTATTGCATGTATGTAGAAAACAACTACTCCGTATATGTTTTATTGTGTGTTAATAGAGCCACAAGGGTGGAGTGAGAATCGATCCCAGGATCTCATGGAATCGGGAGGGAAGCTTTAACTATTTGAGTTATCCCTCGCYCTCAGAAAACAACTATATGTAATAGAATGTGCAATATTATTATCAAAATTTCCTTGTACAACCCGTGTTATTTCCAATTACAAATTCATTGTGCGCATAACACAAATTGTTGCTTGTGCACATATCACTTCCTTTGTTACAACTTACAACTACCTTGTGAGTTGTGAATTTTAATTGACATTGAATCATTTTGAATTGGAAGACATCTTATCTTACCTTGCAAACATCAACTCATCAAGCTTATTAGGAAAAGAATCATGTTTTATTTCTGTGATAAATATGATAATGTACCATGCATTATTACATCACCCTAATGAGGAAAAGAATAACCTCATGTCATTGATGTACTATAATACCAAAATCATACAAAGGACAATCACCAATATATCACAATAATCACACTCATCATCATATATATTACTATTTGAAGCATTTGGTGATAAAAAATAAAAGCCCAATCAAGCAAAAGACCCACCACAAAATATCATTTTTTAATTTTATTTACACCCTTTTTTTCCCCTCTTCTTTGAGTCTTCCTCTTCCACCATTTCTCAAAAAAAAAAAGGTCTCACCTTTTTGCAGTTCAAACAGTACTAATATTAACTTACTCATTATTCTCCACAAAATTGCCAGTAAAAACAACTAACAGAGAGTCAGCGTAAGAGAGAGAAAGTGGCAAATTATTTGCACCAGAAAAAAATATAATCATGGTTTCAGCAACCAATAAGAAGAATCAAACATTACCCATTACTGAAGTTTATCACAAGGAAGAAGATGATCATGGCAAACCTGCTGCTACTAACTCAGTTGCCATGTCAAAGAAAGGGATTTATGCTGCCATTTCTTACATGTCTTGTGCAGGTTTTTTTTTTTTTTTCAATTTTTTGTTTCATTCATATATATAGTGTCCTTCTCTTTTATGTTGTATGGCATTATCGATATTTGTGTTGTGTTTGTGTTGAATAGCTCTTGGAGTTTATGTTTTTTCATTTACAAAATGTTTTCCTACTTATTAGTGCAACAATAGGCTTTTGATGAATGACTAAATTGTGGAATATGGTCATATGATCGATCATTGTTTGATTAACCGAGTTGGGTTATTTTTATGTGTCATCTTCTCAAAAGGCCTCAATCTCACTCACATATGTAAGGTCCATTCAACTTAAGGATACATAATCTGATTCAACTCCACTTAGAACTTATGCCATTAAAGGTCCCAAACCACGGGGTTGACAATATAGTCACAGGTTGGATGATTTTATTATGGTTCATTAAAAATGAACTACCACCATTAATAATAGAGAATTAAATAATTAATCATGTTTATAGTCATTTTTTGAGCAGTTTCCTCTACTTTATTTTAATTACGGAGTACTTAATTTTTTTTATTAATTTTAYAAAATAATTTTATAAATTAACAAAATATATTTRGAAAATTCCTAATTTTTAAAATTGTAAAAAAATAAATAATTGAAATATCAAAGATATTAGAAATCAATAAAAATAAAACATTTCATTAACTTATAGATTGCTTGTCAAAACGTCAAAATCGTCCTAATTAGTATACTTATAATTCTTCTTTAAATACAATTATTGCTTATGGTAGTCCATTCTRCATAGACCATATCAAAATATTCAAATTTTCATACCATGTTAAACGGGCTTAGACCGCCCCTATAAGTAAGAGAGAGAATTCACCTCACGAGATCAAAGTAAGTTTCATCCSAAAACCATATCATATGATAATAGGAGAAATAACACCTCATTTTTATAAAATATTCAACTATGTCAACTTAARCGTGGAACGCTTACATGTGTTATTTGGTAAAATCTACTTCAACATACCTTCTATAGAAAATGGTAGTATTGAAGTACATTCTCTGCTCCATTAAGTATTTAAGTTCCGTGTTTCTTTGTTCAGTTTTATATGGTCCAATTCAATGTACATTACTTGACCATTAACAACTTCAGTTACATTTTTGTAATATACTAACATCATAAAGGAAAATGAGAGTGAGGATAACTCAGGTGGTTAGAACTTCACTCTCGATTTCAGGTGATTGTGGATCGATTTTTATCCCCACCCTTATGGTTCATGCGTACCAAAAAATAGCTCAGTTGGTTATCCCTCACAATTCCAGAGATCCTTGGATCGATCCCTGCCCTTGTGATTCTCTAAACTCAAAAACAAACAAAATCAGAACTGAATTGAAAATAATTTGAAGCATGTTCTAAGAGATATATGTATATATTCCTCTGTCTTGTCATTGTATGGTTTTAAGATGAAACCTGTCTAGGCTATTTAGTAGGCGAACTCCCGTTCTCCAACTTGGGGGTGCCCATGTACATGGATGCTAATTTTAAAGTAAAAAAACAAAAAAAGTGAGCGAATCTTAAGAATAATGTGCACGCACATAAGTAGTGTTATGCATCATGGTAAGCTTAGTTGGTAAATATATATCCTCGTGAATTATTGAATCTAATGGAGCACTAAATCCTTGTGCWAACATGATGAGTGAGTTCTTCTGTTTAGTTGTACGGTTCGTTCTTTTATAGTGGGACACGATGAATGAATGGATGTATGATTGCAAGTGCAAGATGCTATAAAAAATGACAGTTTAAGCACATTTGATCTGCTATATATCAACTTTCATTTGATCAACTCATCACTGCTCAGTAGTGGAGAGTTTGGCAGGATACAACAAAGCATGCATATATATATATATATATATATATATAGGAATAGGATCATGTGAAAACACAAACCTTAAGTAAAAACTAAAAACTTTTAATCTTGATCGTAGGATTTCGAGATGGACGGTCACGATTTAATCTATATATATATATATATATATATATATATATGTATATGTATATATATATGCCACTGTTATAGTTTTGTGTCTGTATTAGGAATCCACTGTTAGGATCATTTGTATCCAATTGAGTGGCGAAATTGACTTCCAGCAACTGTTTTTTTAACATATCATCTTGATATATTATAAGAGCTGTTCTAATTTTATGATATTAGTGGTTGTCTTATGTTTCCATGGTACTTAGTGGTTGCCTAGCTCTTGGTGCTTGTTAACTGTACTGTACTGTACTGTGAGGATCGAACGAGAGCCAGAGTGGTAGCCTTTTCTGTTTCCAAAGGGTATTTCCCGTGTTCATATTCACATAATCACATAGGTTCGGTTGATTCTTCATGAGAGAAAAAAACAAGGCTTAATGATATTCAAGTACCTTAAAAAAGAAGGGATGATGCTTCATTTTTGTACTAACTATGTCGTACGTGTGTCGAAATCTGGTATGAATCCTAAAGCAGTAAAGCTTAACTTGAACAAAGGGGGGACATAATTATGAGTAAATAAAGTTAATGATTAAGTCACATGTATAATCTTTGTTGTTGATTTGTTATATGAGCAGAAAAATTGGAATGCCATCTATTAGGCAAAGTCGATAATGAAAAGTCTTAATTAGAACAAAATGTTATTGTATCTATTTTCAGTTTTTCACCTTACATCCTGTCTCTTATACACATCTAGATGTGTATAAGAGACAGGTGCAGTTCTGTTGATTATTTTTAACAAAGCAGCACTGTCTTCTTACCGATTCCCATATGTAAATGTGATCACACTTCTTCAGGTAATTGTTTGTCACTCGCCTAGCTAGCTAGTTATCTGTATAAGAAGCACGCGTATCTCATCTTGGTTCCAGGATGCTAGCTGCAATGTGAACTATAATTCTATAACTAACATATGGAACACTCGGATACAGTTGATGTGCTCGTGCTTTTTTCTCTATGTAATGAGAAAATGGAAGGTCATTTCGTTCACAACTGAGTCATCACAGCTCAAAACTTTGGATAACTCGGTCATCCTTGTACCCTACAAGACAGTAGTTCAGACACTTCCTCTTACATTGTCATATTTGTTGTATATGGTATATCTTCTAACTGAAATCGTCATTTCACATCAATATTTCTGAAAATCCTAAGGAAAAAAGTATGTATGATGTTCATTGTTTGATTTTCTTGGCATATATATCACCCTTTAAAGTTGGTTTCGATGGAATCTGTGCGCGGCATAAGTGTTCCAATGTACACAACTCTGAGACGTACAACAGTGGCTTTTACTATGGTGGTCGAGTACCTTTTGGTAGGCCAAAAGTATACCATTCGTGTAGTTGGCAGGTAAATTGTCCTAGTAAAACTTTTGTTTCACTTGGACCTAATCCCTCTATAAAATCGAAAGAATTCAAAGTAACCTTGAGTGACCAAATATCATAAGCAATTAACCATAAGGGCATGGTAGTTTCGATCATTCACACTTTGCATTGCTAACATTATCTTTATATAACAAAAAATCATCCAAGGGTTTTATCAGTGTGGTTATCATCATTTTTGGAGCATTTGTAGCGGGAGCAAGAGATTTGTCATTTGACTTTTACAGCTATGGTGTTGTGCTGTTATCGAATTTGTGCACAGCAGTTTACCTCACTTCTATAGCTCGTCTTGGTAAGGTTTAGTATTTTRAWACCGTATTCTGTTTACCATTTCTGTTCTTCCATGAAATGTTTCATTACTTCACATTTGTATCCTAATGGTTRTCTCAGGAAAATCCAGCGGMTTAAATAGCTTTGGTCTAATGTGGTSCAATGGTAAGTAACATGATTACWTGAGCTATAACACCTCAAATACCATATTGAGGAACAACATTTGAACCGATTTGCTCRWTAATTGTCTCGTAGGAATAATATGTGGACCGATTTTGCTGCTGTGGACGTACCTCCAAGGCGATCTTCAGATGTTGTTAAGCTTTCCTTACTTATCATCCCCTGGATTTCAGGTACTAATCAGTCATCATAATATTATTCAGAAAATGACAGTACTCAAAACACTGTCTTGTGTTTAGTACTTGGAATTCATCAATTTACCAATGTATGTGTGCAATTCTTTATTGCAGGCTGTCATGCTTCTTTCTTGCGTCATGGCATTCTTTTTAAACTACACCGTGTTTTGGAATACAGCCCTTAACTCCGCACTAACACAGACTATCTGTGGAAATTTGAAGGTGTGTCGTCGGTTCTTATCTTCTGTCTAGTTCATTGATTACCACTACATACTTTGACAATGGTTTGCTCAAATTGTGACTGCTGGTTTCTGACTGTGGCTGTAAATTGTATGTATTAAGGATGTTTTCACAATCGGACTAGGTTGGATTCTGTTCGGCGGTCTTCCATTTGATTTGGTAAGCAGAAACTATTCTGATCTGTTTTTCAWCTCTTTTTCCATGTCATGATCTTGGTTTGTTATTTTCCATTCTCATAGATTTTACATTTCGCTCTGTCTCAGCTTAACATAACAGGTCAAGGCATCGGTCTCCTCGGATCGTGTTTTTA
The DNA here is from genome assembly GCA_008642245.1 of Bassia scoparia. NCBI lineage: Eukaryota > Viridiplantae > Streptophyta > Magnoliopsida > Caryophyllales > Amaranthaceae > Bassia > Bassia scoparia. The sequence continues at coordinate 46,775 of SNQN01003382.1, read as the reverse complement.
TGCCTACTGCAAACTCAAAGGGAAGTGAAGATTTAAAGTCAGCCACTATGTTGATCAGACTTGGGGTACTAGTATGAGTGTTTACCAGTGCTGGTTATCTTTCATGGTCTTCATCCTGGGAGAAGTGCCAAATATCCATGAATGTTGAGGATACAACACAACTACTCTTTCCATTAGGAGCTTCATTACTCATATAATTGGCAAAGGCTAATTGAAAATCGAAGCAAATAAAGGCTAATATCGAGTGCTGTGCTTCGATCCACATCTTTCTTGAAATTATTCAAAGCATTGTATGATCTTATTGCTTCTAAGATGAGGATTTTGAATTTTGATTGCAGTGAATCAATTTAGGTCATTAGCACGCAACGGAAGGTCAATGACAGTTATTTATGGGAATATTATGTTATGGATAGTTTTTGCTTCTAATACACTATCTAAAACCATGCTATGTTGGCTGATGCAGCAATATACAAAGCTTATGTGAGCAGAATGTAAACAGCGCGCGGGGGGAGGATTAGAGATATAGCTTGCTTACGTTCATCGCTTTTTGCACTGTTCACCTTTTTTAAAATGTGAAAAAAGACAGACAAATTCACGCAAAATCTAATAGTTGCCCAAACTAAATATACCAAACTTTTTTTGTAATTCTAACATTTTCCAACTACATGCCAACATTTTCTCAACCACCTAACATTGTGCGTCAATCTTTGTTAGTGTTGACCAAATTGACCCTGCCTTGTCTCTAGCTGCGCATGCTTTCTACTTCCTCTATGTTGAGCAGAAATTAAGTTTTCTAATTACAGCTGAAACAGTCTGTTGTAACTTACAGATATAAAATGAAAGATACTCTTACAGGAAAAAACTTTTCACTGTAGACATTACAAGCCTGTTACCAATGCAAAAGATTGCAAATTAAACATCAAATATTAGACTAGAGAAGTAGAGATGAACATCACTAATGATCCAACAAAAAAATCATCTAGTCTTAATGGATTGTTATACCCGTTTCAACTAGGCCCAGCCCAAAAAACGCAGCTTGGAAATAGTCAACAACACTTGCGAGAAAATAGGAGCCAGCTGGATAAGTCACCTGGAGCAACGGCTAGAAGATCAGTTGAGAAAAAAGCCAGGCAGCAATATGCAACCGAAGGTCAGCTCAGCCTAGTCAGGGTTATCAGTGCATATAATATCGTACGATGAATCAGTAGCATTACCTATATGCTATCCACCTATCTTTCCTATAATTCAGTTAATCGCTAGAAAGAATTCCCCTCATTTGTTAATAATGTGCAAACAGCCAATTGAAGGCTAAGTTCATAGTGACTGATAGCTCATCGCTGACCGCGTTTTCCTCCGATTTGGGTCCGCGACACCAACATCTTTGTGTGTTCATTACATTTCTGACACTTATTATTTTGCTTTAAATTATCATGCCGAACATTAACTTCATCTAGTGTAGGTCACGATCCTAGCTAGCCGATAGCCCGTTAGCTAAATCTCATAAACCATATTGCGCCCCACCGTGGGGCCTGCAGCCTGATTTGTTAAAAAAAAACGGTGAAGGGAGTATACTCCAGTTGCTCTATCTCTTTTCTAATAATCGCACAACTTGAAATTTTTTGCTATGGCTTCCGAAATTGGCACTCCTGTTAACCTTAACCCCCTAGCAATTCTGACCTATTGGAAATGTTTTTCTCATACAGAGAAGAACTCCAAAAAAGTAGAGAAGAGACCTAGCAGGCTCTTCAGACCCTAAGGGCTGAAATGACTGCTGCGTCAGTTAGCAGACGTAGACGCGTCAATACTGAAAATATCCCTAACATGCAGGATTTGACTTCAGGTGAATCAGAAAATGAAGAGGACCCCTCCTTCCGAGAGGAAGAAATGAAGGGGCCCGAAGAAGGCGAGCAGGAAACCCCTAAGGAGGAGGAATCCCCCGAAGGAGAAGAAGATTCTAATCCTAGCGCTAGGAGGCTAGCTAAGCTAGAATCCGAGAATAGGCGAATGATGAGGATGTTGGCTAAGCTCCCTGGAACCCCTGTTCTAGTTGCCCACGAGGCTGTGGACGGCTATACCCGTTCTCCCTTCATGGCAGCTATCGCTAGGGCAAAGATCCCTAAAAAGGTAGGAATTGCTATGCCTAAATTATATGAAGGTACTACTAACCCACATGATCATGTAGCGCAGTAGTACAAGCAGAGGATGTGGGCTTTATCTATCCCATGGAATTTGATAGAAGCTACCATGTGCAAGTCGTTTAGGTCAACACTGTCAGGGCCCGCCCTACAGTGGCTGATCAACCTAAATCTAGGTTCTATCCCGAATTTTGCTACCTTGATTAATAAATTTTACCTGCAATTTGCTAGCAGTAGAGCAATTGATAAACTGCCTAGTGATTTGTACTTCGTCGTGAAACCTGGAGAAACGTTGCGTAAATACCTAGACAGGTTTAGCTTTGAAATGATATCTATTAAAAATCTGGACGTATCTCCCACAATAGAAGCGTTCAGAAAGAGGTAACACTTCAATCGAGGCTATAATTATGAGTTGACGGAGGTCTTGCACGTCCTTTCTTTGCTGACGTGCAAACAAGAGCTAGGGTAGAATTCGCGTCGAAGAAGATGAAGGCAGCTAGGAAGATCTAGCCGCCACAGCTGAAAATCGGGCCTTCCTTCGAGGCAGAAGATAAGCTTTTGAGGTGGGGGTAGGTTACCAGCATACCGGCAGAGAAGCCAAGGGGCCTGGTACAGAATAGGTAAAGAAGGTGGGTCATAGCAGGGTCACCAGAACTTAGATCTCTAGTTTTATTCGCTCTCACGTGGATGTAATGCACGCGTGGTGGTCGAACAGCGAATGTGGCATAAGATTAGTGCAATACGGTATTAGGTGACACATCTAAGACCATACGCCGGATAGCGAAAGATCTTCAGTGGTGTACCGACTCACCACCATCGAGTGGTCCACACGGAGTGTGTAGCGCCAAAAAAAGGCAGATAGCACTGATGGATATAAAGGTAACCTAGCCATTTTGCTAACACAAAAGGTAAGAAGAACTATATCATATCGTGAACTAATAACCATACAAATGGTAAATCGTGAAAACAGGTACCCCAAGAATTCCCGACTATCTGCTCCCCTCCAACAACCAATTACATGTAAAGTATGCGTAATACAGGTGGGTAGAGGTAATGTCGGGCTAAATCTTGGAGGCTAAAAAGAAGCAACCGGGTGAAGCCCGGATGGAGCAGCCAGTGCCCTGGGTCCGACTGGATAATAGCTAGCAGGTATCGCCTATCATTTAGCGACAGAACCGATAATGGTGAGGAGCCATAGAGTTGCCGCTACAATCTCCTTACTATAGCTACTGTCTCATCAATCTAAAGATACGTAATTGTGCGGTAGCCTCATAACGTGATTTTCAAGAAGTGCATGGAAAGCATGGATTCGCGGGACGACGGATTCTTAGTAAAGCGGAACATCCACGTGATCCTCAGGTAGCGTTCAGTTAGGAGAATCCCACAGAACATTGGGTGAGCGTCACCTATACAATAGTCTCGCAAGCGGGGTGACCGCTTATAAATTTAATGATCGTAGAGTAGCCGCTCTGCTTATAACAAACGAATAAAATTAACGACAGGTTAATATTTGGTCACAAACTCTGAATTCGCTAACATCACAAGATAGAAGGCGAGTACCTCCGAATATACATCAAGTGTTTAATTCACACTAAGCTGGGGTGTGAGGAAATTAAGAGGAGACTCGACAAGATGGCTCGGCAGGAGTGACTAACGAGATGACTGCCTGGCAAAGAAGGAGTCAATCTAGACACATTACAGCTGATCTCGATGCAGTCTAAGACCCAGCTCGAATCAACGACCTAGATGAAGTGGTGCTGGATACCACAACCTACTTAAAGCCACTAGTAGTTATACGAAAGTACTTAGGTAACAGAGAAAAAAGTAACATAATTCGAAACTTTTAAAGAAGTAATAAAGATACCGCTTTCGCTTGGCTCTCCTATGAGGGAATGAAATAGAGTAATAACGATAAGCTGTAATAAACAAACCCCCGTAGAAAACGTGGAATCTTCCGCAACCGGTGAAAAAGAGCACGAAAATTTCGCACCTAAGCGAAAACACGATAATAAATGACGAGATGCTGAGCTACTAAAATGCGAAAATCCGAGATATCTTTCCCGGATGGTAGTAACAGTGAGATGGTGAAGTAGTAAAAGAAGTATAAAAAGTGGAAGGGTATGCATAGTGATAGTACACAGATTTAAATAGCATGTCTAAAGACCTTTAATCCCATTACCTCACATAAGAATGCGCATGGTAGATGGACAATAAGATGCAATAACAGCGTAACAAGGAAAGAATGACCTTGTACTAAATGCTATATCCTGCTACAATCAATATCCTTATGCACCACCAAAGACGAAGAAAAACTCTTTGTCACGAGCCAAGGATATATTGCTACAGGCTCTTACTGCCTTTGGTTTGAAAAATGCAGTGCAACTACAAGCAGACTCGTGAACAAAATGGTTTCAGACAGCTGGGGGACAACACGATGGAAGTATAACATAGACGATATGCTGGTTAGTCTATAAAAGACGGTGGACCAATAGCACTAAAAGAGACGTTCGAAGGTCTATAAGAGAATCACATGAAGACTTAACAGACTAATAGTTTCATCATACGTGGGTAAGCGCCAGACGTAGGTAAATATATTATGGTTGAATATATGTGAAAACAAACTGAACAGAGATTATAAGAAGCTAATAGCAACAGAAATGGTTTGAAATAGCAATACTTAATAATTGAGATGATCACATAGAAATTATAAAAGGTAAAGAATTAACAGGATGAGAGTAGCGCTTTGTAGGTTCATTTAGACGTTCTTAGACAATGCCACTATTTTGACAATGATTTTTTGAAAAAGACAAAGGCTTTTGACTGGACTGGATGAACACGAAAAGGCCCTGAAGCCTAAAGCTTACCTGGTTTATCCTGTTGACTAAACAGCGAGGGAGAGAACTTACAGCTATACAACCATAGCTGTCAACAGGCAAAGCGTAGGAGTGTTTTTAGTAGAAAGGCTGAAAACCAACAGTACTGTATATACGTAAGTAAAGTTCTAGAGCAGAATCAAGGTATTCCTTCTTCGAAAAACTCGTACTAAGCAATTAGTTATCGCCTAGAAAAAGTCAGACTTATTTTGATACGCATACTAATACTAGTTAATGGACTAATTCCAATTAAGTCGTGCTCAGAAAGCGAGTTTACTGGAAGATTGAGTAAGTGGGCAATTACTTCCTAAGTGGTAACGATTCAGGTGTACATGCTAGAACAACTATAAAATCCAAGCTTTACGACTTTGTGGCCGAATATTAGCCCAGGTGTAGAACACTTGCCGTTCAACGACGCTAAGCCATAGGGTAAGAAATGGAATTATACGTACGACAGCAAAAAGAAGCATCTCACGATCGATTATTATCTACAAAATAGAAAAGCATCGACACGAGGAGAACGGCTTTAGCTATGAACAGAAAAAAGATACATAAAACAGTAATAAAACAAAATACCAAAAGACAACATAATAATACAACAAAGCACAAAAATACACGTTGTTCGTAGCATAAATAGGTAGATTTATCAAGCGAACGAATTTTTTGGTCGCTAAAGTGGTTAGCGGTGTTTTTTCTTTCAGTGTTAAAAAATTACTAATTATTATAGCAACGAACATAGAGAAAATATTATCAGAGAAAAATTACTTAATCGATAAAAACCAAATTCAGACGAACCATATAGACGATTTTTCGACAGGAAAATAAGATCAAGATAGACAGAACTGCAAATTAGAAGTGAAATTCGACGTGGAAAAAAAATTAGCGACCGTTATCGGTCGCTATATAAGACCAACGAACTAGATTTACAAAATCGATCGCATAATTAATCAGTGACGACACTGAACACAAAATATATCGGGTCGAGACATATAATATGTATATATGTCTTCATCAATATCAGATAATGTTTGCGAGGGAAATAAAAAGATATAGCTAGAGCGAAAGTATATGACTCAGAACGAATTAAAATGCAAATATTAAAGGAGAAAGAGCCGAACTTGAAAAATACGGTCGCAAGGACATAATAGATCATTAATGGAATAAATGGATATACTCGTTCACACAAGAGTCAACAGAATAGAAACTAAAGGAAAATTAGTGACGGTGACTTCTGGATAATATAGACGACAAACCAGAGAACCAAGTTATTCGGTGCTAAGAACGTTAGATCCGTTTTTTTTATTTTCAGTGCGTTTTTTTCCAACATTTTTTTCGTAAATGTAATAATGAATATAGAATTTAAAAAACACATAATAATATCAAAACACCAACATGAATAAAACTCTGATTATAAGGAGAAAACTATTATTCTGATATCATTTACATCATAAATATAATTATCAAGTCTTTTACTGTATTCATTGACAGGATTGTAAACTATACTTATTATAAAATGATTCACGACTCAAGAAGAAATATGCTTACTATTCCTATACACAAGTACTTTGTATTAATTTTAGTATAAAAAATTAATAAAATTAGCCTCTGACAGTAACAAAGAATGTGGGGGGTGCCAGACTATCATAAGCGATCAGTTTTGTGAACCAAAGCCACCTAAAAAGGGCTTATTTGACCGGCTAACTTCAACAATATCTCGGGGACAAAGCGTCTCATTGGTGGAGCCATTGCGTCTTTGGCCAGAGCTTCCTCATCACCAGCATGTATGACGGAAACCATATGCTCAAACAGCTCATCTTTACCGCCTCTTAGTGGATCCTGCAATGGTAACGGGGATGTGTACTTGTGTCAATGAAAAAAATKGGGTTGCTCAAAACTTAAAAGCATACGGTGACTCCTATGAATACTTTTCTTGTACAGTCTAGTATTCTTTAGAATATGTTAGGCTATGTTACTCGGACAAGTCTACGCCTTTTGATCAAGTGCCTAGGTAAGAGTAGATTGCATGTCTATTTGTCTTTAACTCTTCTTACATTATATAAATTGGTTACCTTGCTAGATCAGCCTTAACTTCTATCTTAAGGCCTCTAAGCATAAAACATATCAGTATGACCTTTTCCTCTGTATATGATTAGTTCAGCACGCCCACATGCATTTTCGAGAGCATGTGCGAAATTTTCACTGCAAACAACAAACATTACCAATAGAAAAATAGGCGATTTAAATTCAAAAAAGTGTTCAGTAGTATATATCAAAGTAAGCTCTAATGCTTGAAAAAACGGAAAACTTGGCAACTGAAGGAATGGACTTGTCATTAGATCCATGAAAAAGATAGAAAGGGGGCAACAATGAAACAGCCTAACAAAAGCAAAAGAATACGAAAAAAAATAGATAAAGAACTATGATTGGCACATACCTCATAAAAATGGATCGGTAAAGGCCACGATTGTGAAAGTGTTCAACCAAATTCACCAAGTTGTACCTAATCCAGAGAGTTGGAAGAAATTATTAAATGAACTATATGTAAGCCATTGATAATTTGATAGCATTAATAAAAGATGAGATCTACAGCAATAAATAAAAGTCTCTCAAGAGTTTTGTGGTTTTGCCTCTAAGATCACCCCTGATAGACAGGAAAAATCCCAAAGTACTTCAATCTAGTGTAAATCATTAAAATCCGAATCCCTACAGACAATTTGATTTTAGCTTGTGGACATGACTATTAGTAAAGCAAAAATTGAAAAGAAAGTGTTAAGATTCATCGAGATAAGGGCCAGTAAATTGAAATTCGTCATTTGCATACCCGCTGATAATGAAAAATAAGCTTTTATTGCGAGACACCTCCAGGAGGAGTTCACCTTGTGCTCTTCTGATTGCCTGAACCCAAGAGAGCACAAGTTGATGATGTGCACCGGCTGATTGCCCAATAAGTAAACTCTACAAAGGCACAAATATAAAGTCATCAATAATATGACAATAAAAATAATTACAGTACATGACTCAATTGAACATGTCAACTACCTCTAGGTATCGCCAAAAGCCATTGCATTATTACATACAAATGAGATTCCTGAGAAACATCTTTGACCATGTCACTAACTGTTCTTGAGGAAAGTTCTGGAGAAAATAATTAGGTAGTCAGAATTAATAATGACGACAAGTAGACATTTCAGCAACGGAGGAAGAAAGGAAAGATAACAACACATGAAATGGAAAATAAGACAGTCCTTTGCCTATTATTCCAACTTTTATCAATGCAGATTATTTGAAATATATGCAATGCAACTGAATCCATCCATTGATCAGTGAAAATATATAAAACAGTATGCATAACATAAATCACTATGTAGTCAATGCAGCGACTATGGATATCTCGCTCTGCAATTGTAATCCAAGAAGCGAACCAATGCTTTGTACTATAATAATAATGTTAAAGAGTAATATCTTACCATCAAACAAAAGTACTAGACTATTGATAAATAAAATCATGCGTCACATACAATGGAGTACAGATCCAAGAGGTAATTGATCACAACACAGTTTTATAAACATGCAGCATGGAAAAAAATAACTTAACAGAAAGAAAGAAGGAAACCTGTTTTCACCAGACAAGAGAAGCATAAATAATTAAAGAATATGCTCCTACTTAATATTGAAAATTGGGTCTCAGTAGTCAATATATCACAATGGTAGCAAGGTTAAGGCCTAGTCCTAGCTCTCATTGCCAATAGAGAACTAACTAGGACAAGTTTGATCTGAGATCTTCATACACAACCAAAATTTATCCAACAACAGGGGCATCCACAATGGAGTACAGTATGATACGAGCAAGTATCATGTAGCACTGCAATTTCTATGTCAGAAAATGGGATATATTTTAGACCATGAATATGTAAAATTAATAGGACTTAGTTTCTTGTCAACAATAACTTGAGAGGCAAATGTAGAGACTTAGGTATTTAATTAACTTGAACAGGATATGAATTCGTTCATATTTAAAAATAAACATATACATCTCAAAATGAGCTTATGACAGATCATCCACCAATAATCCAGGTCTCCAGTTACAAATATTAACCGATTCTTTCCATCAGAATTTTCCGGTAGATAAAGGTCTATACTGTGTAGTGCAATAAAATGTCAAACATATTAAGATAAAAAGAACTAGTACATAAAAAGGTGACAGACGGAAGAAAAAAATCCATGCAAAGAATTGAGTAATAATGCAACAGAAGCCCTGAGACTCAGCTTTTGTAGTTGATGTCACAACAAAAGATATTTACTTTCCAGAACTCCATTTAAAAATATAACTTAAATACATTCAGTAACAATCTCACCAGCAAAAGAAAATTTAACAATTGCTCTACACAGGAATACCAATTCCAATTTTGTCCAAAATCATACAATTGGAATTCATACGCCTAAGTGCAAGTGCCAAAGACAATAACTTAAAGGCAAAACCACATACTAAGATTAACGACAAAACCCTAAACAATATTACACAAGTGACTAAAGCCAGGAATTAGTTCTTCAATTCAACGAACAGTAAACGGAAAATTCAAGCTCGTATAAAACAATCAGTTTTACACGAATACCTTTCACACAGGCAGCATCGAAAACATCTCAGCAAGTATAAACAATTTCAAGATTCACATAAAAGTACAACAAAAACAACACAATGAATTCTAATATTCAACAATAGAGAATTAAAATCACCACCGAAAGGATCTAATTAAAAACACAGACGACAGCAAATCCACACAAAAAAAATCTATATATTTAATTTTAATGTTCATTTTTCCCATAAAAACAATAAAAAAATGAAATTAAACTTACACAGCAACTATAAACCGAAACCCTAATAAAATTTGGGTCTTAAAGTGCCAAAACTCTAAAGAGGAGGAGTGTTTGTGAGTGGCGGCGCAGAGGGGGTGTTTGTGAGTGGAGGCAGAGGAGGAGGTAACAGCCGGGAGTGGCGGCGCAGAGGGAGAAAAAAGAAAGGGAAAGCAACGAAGGGAGACGGCGAGCAGGAGGGAGTGGAGGCCGGAGGGAAAAAACGTTGGGTTTGCACGGTGGGGTGGGGAACGCGAGAAGGAGGGAGTGGCAATGGCGGTTGGCCGCAGTGAGAGGAGGAGTTCAAGGGCAGGTTTAGGATTGAGGGAAGTTCTAGAGTGGAGAGAGAGGTGAGTAGAGTGAAGCGTATGAAATTGGTTTTGGTGAATTGAAACATGATTATAAAATAAAAAAACATTGCGACCGGTACAATCGGTCGTAAATTGCAGACCGATTTGCAAATCGGTCGCTATTAGCGACTGATCAGTCGGTGCTAATTATATATCCACGCAAGGGAGGGACCAATTTTTCCCACTCTCCAAAACTTTTGAATTAGACCAATAAATCAGACGCTAAAGCGATCAAGGTCTATCTTAATAGCGATAGCTTTGGTATCGGTCGCTAATTCTCAGCCGACGTTTTCAGTCGCTAACGGTCGTAAAAGCGGTCGCCGAAGCCAAATTTTCTAGTATGTTTAGGGAGTTGACTTGGCGTAGTTGCTAATTCGCCAAAGGGGCGAATGATAGTAGAGCGATATGTTGGTAGATTTTAAAGCAACTAACAATGAAGCGGAATATGAAGCATTGCTTGCAGGTATGGCGGTAGCTAGGGACTTGGAGGCAACACACCTCCAAGTTTTTAGCGATTCATTGCTAATAGTAAGCCAGCTAAAAGGCGAATTCGCGGTAAAAGACTCCAAGATGGCCAGGTACCTAGAAATAGCTAAAAAGAAAATGAATGAATTCAATAAATTTGATATTAAACAGGTACCACGAGACCAAAACACGAAAGCAGACGCCCTGGCTAGCTTAGGCTCCCCCATGAGAAAATGCAGCTTCGATTCAGTGCCAATAGCACACCTAGCCGCGCCCTTGATCGAAAAAGATGAACTAGTGATGCCCATTTTCGAAGAAGACGAAGAAGATTGGAGAACACCGATCACCAGGTACCTACGAGACAATGACCTACCTAGCGGCAAGCTAGAGGCCAGAAAGGTACGGATGAAATGCTCCAGGTATGCTCTAATCGACAACGTTTTATTTAAAAAGTCCTCCTCAGGTATCCTACAATGTTACTTAGGTAAAAACGAAGCACACACCACCCTAAAAGAGTTTCATGACGGCGAGTGCAACACGCATTCAGCTGGCAGGACACTAGCTAAAAGAATCCTGACTTATGGCTACTACTGGCCAACTATAAAACGAGATGCTAACGAATATGCAGCAAGTTGTGATAGCTGCCAAAGACATGTAGGTACATCCTACCAAGCACCTGAACAATTGCACCCATCCCTCACTCCATGGCCTTTCATGAATTGGGGCATGGATATCGTAGGTAAGCTGTCAGCAGCACCAGGTCAAAAAGGTATACATGCTAGCACTAACCGATTATTTTTCAAAATGGATCGAGGCAGATGCCTTCCCCCAGGTTAGGGACAGAGAAGTAATATCGTTCATATAGACCAACATAATTTGCAGGTTTGGGGTACCTAGCGAAATCGTTTGCGACAATGGCTCGCAATTCATTAGCAACAAAACTAGAGACTTTTGTCAAAAATGGAATATCACATTGACAATGTCAACTCCTAGGTACCCACAAGCCAACGGGCAAGCAGAATCAAGTAATAAATTAATAATAAACGTAATAAAAAGACGACTGAAATCAGCTAAAGGAAAATGGGTAGAAGAGCTACCTAAAATTTTGTGGGCTAACAGAACCACCCCACGGGGTGCGACTGGACAAACCCCTTTCTCACTCGTGTATGGTTGTGAATCTGTTTTACCTGCAGAAATAGTTGTGCCCTCGGCAAGGTATGGACTCATGACTGAAGAAGCCAACGGAGAAGAACTACGCCTAGACGTAGACACTATAGAAGAGATAAGAGATGCAGCTAGCACCAGAATGGCAGCATACTAGCAGATAGTAGCATGAAGTTTCAATAAAAAGGTGAAAGCCAAAACGTTCGCAATAGGAGACTGGGTGCTCAGAAAGGCATTCCAGAACACCCAAGAATTAAATGTAGGGAAGCTAGGAGCCAACTGGGAAGGCCCCTACCAGATAAGTAAAGTGTTTGGCAACAAAGCTTACAAGCTGATCTCAGCTGAAGGTACAGAAGTACTAAGGAGCTGGAACGCTTACCACCTAAAAAGATATTGTTTTTTAGGTAAATTACAACAGTAGCTAGCCACTAGAGACGCTATCAATGTAAAAAGTCCTTATATCTACATAGCCATCAATGCTTTATCCAAAACAGAAGGCTAGCTAGAAAAGAAATATCATGCATGAATGAAAAGTTGTAACATGGTCATATTGAAAAGCAAAAGAAAATGCGAAGCATAAAGTTGATGAAAAGCCAAGCTCTAAAATCACCAAAAGAGCCACTCACCAGTGGCAGATAAAAGTTAAGCCGCTAAGGCAACTTTATCAATATCCTAAAAGAAATAGTCAAATAGTTATAATAAAGCTTCACATGCCGCAGCCATAGCCTAATATATTTTAGCAAAAGTACTGAAAAGTTTTCTAAAAGCAGGTTATCTATTCAGCAGAAGGAAAAGGAGGCAAAAACCATTTCGTTTATTATTTACATTTTTATTTTTCTTAAGTTTATAGGTTTCATTTCCTTTTTTTGTAGGGTTTATTTATTTTTTTTTGTTTTTTTTTAAAATATATAATTGAGTGATCTCCATAATTTCCACTTGGTTTCATCACACTCTCTTCACTTTCTACTGCTCACCGTATTTTTTTTGATTATTATTATTCTTGAAGCTGTTTTTCGATATTGTTATGCTGACTTGATTTTTTTTTCATGGATTTTTTCATTTAAATAGTTTTTTGTATACGCTAGAAATAAAAAAAAAAAAAAAAAATAAAAAAAAAAAAAAAAAAAAAAAAATACTAACCAAAAATACACTACAAAAAATTTTATCCGCGGATCTTTCGGCGTGGAATCCCTCTCTGTGAAACACTTCACTTTATAAGTATGCGTTTTTAGACTCTTGCTTAACTTTCGCTTTGTTTTTCAACTATGCTGTCCGAATATTTAAAGAGTCGGGGGAGGGCCAAATCACGAAATTTTAAGTTAATCGGGGGCAAGCGGACAAGGAAAAGGGAAATCAAATTTTTATTTCGTAGTTTTTGGAAAAAATATTCTATAATTTTATAATGCAGGGCTTGACGGTTTATATACGTCAGAATAGGCCTGGGCGTATTTGAATACGAGCACCTCTGGTATTATAGGCTCTCTCTGCGGTATATACGCAGGTGGGGGTTTTCTTTTTTTTTTTTTTTTTTTTTTTATTTTTTTTTTTTCTTTTTTTTCCAAACTCCCCTTCCTTTTTTTCTCCCTGGTCCCCGTTAGCCCTTGTTCAGAAATAAATACTGTGCTGCCTTGTTGCTCATATTAGATCAACAAACACACGAAGGTTTTTTTCGAACAGTACAACACGTCTTATTATCTCCTCTCTCCGTTCTCTGTCCTTTTATTTGCTCCTTGCGTTCCTATTTTTCATCTCTTTCTCCGTCCTTCACTCCACCAATTCTACTCTTTCAACACTCTACACTCTACACATTCAGGGCTCCTTTGTTATTTCACATTGATTCACGAAGTTTCAAAGTGACATCGATTACTCTCGTTATTCGACTAAATATTATAAATTGGTGTATAATATAACTAAGCACCTAACAAATCAAAATACAGACACGAATATTTCCAAGCGGTTAATGCGAGAAATTTCGTTCAATCGCATCGTCTATTTTTTAAACGAATTAACACTTGTTTGATTGCAGATTACAAGGGTGTAAGATTGGTTTAATGATACATTGATTTGATGTTCATTATACTTCGCATTGTTCTTTGTGTACATTATGTATTATTATATGCTTAAACAAAGACCGGAATTTATGTGAATACTTTAAAAATCAGATCAACTATGGACAACCGAATTTTTGAGGCACCGTTTAACTTTTAATGCGATAAGACGATCGGTCAACCAATTTCTAGTTAGGATTAGTCTCTTGTGCATAATGAAACACACTTTCGTAGTCAATTTTAGGGTTAGTACGCTAATTTAAATGTGCTATAAAATGTAATTATGTGCATTCAATAAATCGTGATGAATGGAATTGCAATGAGACGAGAGAGCCTACATGCGGGCGAATTGCGGTTACAATCTGATTACGTACCATGTCCCCGAACTCAACGAACTTTTGGTTACTGGATTCAGACACAGTGGGGCATTAATTGCCAACCAACGTTTCGGGCGCTGATAAACCTTTATAGCACTAGAGCTGGTAGTGGCGAATCCCCTACTGCTAACAGAAAAAACCCCCAACGCAACTCACTGACTGCGGCCTCCGTGGCTTCACAAGCCCACGCCAAAGCACCTCGATGTACTACCAAGCGCACGCCGCTATAGCAGCGAGGGACACGGCCACGTCCTACACTGCCAAGACCAGGTTACCAT
>SNQN01003382.1:11310-32209 GCA_008642245.1 Bassia scoparia | reverse complement strand
CGAACCCCCACATCATCGCCTAGCCTGGGTGTAAGGTCTTCGCCCCGCCTTTTGGAAGGGGGTGCGTGACCCCTCAGCTCAGTGTCATGGAATAGAGCCATGAATCCGCATGTGGAATGCTCGTTGGGTTGTGTGTTGTTCAAATTGAGGGGACGCCCCCGAAGAGCAGCTTGTGGGCCTTGTTCATATGATATGTTAGTCTTATTCACGGACGCCGAAACATTGGTGCCAAATCTAAGTGGCCCCAACAAAATAGTCCAGTAACCAAAGTGTGGTTCGGGGACATGGTACGGATTGATCAGTTAAACGCCAATCGCTCCGCTCTATGTAGCGGCCTACATCTACTCGGTCTCGTATCGTAGTTCCACAAGTCATAACAATTGAATTCAAGAGCCTATATGAATTTGGTCCTTGAACAGCGCACGTAACCTATATTAACTAGGTGGTGTTGCTATTATGTACAAATAATGACTCTACCATGGATAAGGCACACTTGATTGTTAGTCAATATTAATAAGGTGCCTTATAAAACCGGTCGTCCATTGATTATTGATTAATGTGCACAAAGCAATTGACATTCCGGTCTTGTTTAGCAATATATATCAATTGTGAATATGTACCAAACCAGAAACATTGAAAACAAAGGTTAGAATAAGCATAATAGTATTACATGTGTGTCCTTCTCACCTTGTCACTGCGAATAATAAATTGTTAGAGTTAAAAAACTAAAGGAATCCTGCTTCGACTTGAATTGCTAATCGAGACAAATAAACGCGTTAATTGGACAAATAATAATATGCATACTAATTAATTGTGACAAATGATGAATAAACGAATTTGAAAACGTTAGTGACAATCCTACATATTTACATGAGATGATTCAAGAGTTGGGTTTCTACACTTGTGTATTGAATTAAAACTCGCATATAATATAGTCAAATTAAAAGTGTCAAAGGAATAAAAGAAGATCACAAAAAGAAGTTTTAGGTGAGTAAATCTCAGAGTTATACCTTGATTTCGCTTGTTGAAATCAGAAACAGAATCGATGCTAGAACTCAAGAACGAATGTCTTAGAGTGTATGAGAGATGTATGAGAGCGCAGTTAAGTGGAAGAGAGAAGTGAAGTAGACGTGTACTCAGTCGATAAAAATCGTGTGTTCCTTTTCGGAATGAGCAAGGCACGTATTTTATAGGCCGCGAAGAGGCACGGAGGAGGGGAAAAAACCTGCGTATATGCTCTATATTTACGGCAGCTTCTGCGTATATACGCAGGATTTATTCTCCGCGTATTCTTCTGATTTCCTCCGATTCAATTTCCATAATCGTTGATTGCCTTGATTCGACGCACCTAGGGACACCCTTGCTCTCCAAGCAAAGGTTCTAAGTGTCCTAGAAGGTTCCACGTTTTCCGGGGTTATTTTTCTGTGTATTTTGTTTTTTTGTATTCTGCGGATAAAACTTATAAAATCATTAGAAAAAGTAGAAAAATCAGAAAAATTAAATCTAAAAATACTGTGAGCCTCAGAAAAATTGAAGAATGTGATGAAAAGTGGAAATTATGGAATCACCCAATATAAATTATTTAAAAAAATCCTAAATAAAATTAATTAAATAAATAAGAAAATATTTTTGCCCCCTTTGTTTGTCCTTTGCTCAAAGTTCGAGTGTAACCTTACGTATTTTCAACTTTTTGTGAGTTCAAAGCATCTTTTCTGGTCGAAGACAATCGCGAGACGCGGGATGTTTCATCACGGATTACTCATTTGGGGTGACACATTTAGGTGTCTACACTGGGCCACCTCCCATCGCTCATTCTTCTACAAAGTCCACGCTGAACAGCAGGGATACCCAACTAGCTGGCATCATCAAGACTTAACAAAGTCAGGAAGTTAGAAGAAGTTCCCTGCAGCTACTAGAAGCATCCCGGCAGAAGAGGTGTGCACAGAGTCAGACTTGGACTACGTTACCCCAAGAAGCTTGTCCTTCCGAACTCCTCTACCTCCAGGTCCTTTCATTGTCACCTAAGAGACCCACATATGCATCCATATTGGCATCAGCTCATCATCACCAGGTCCTCTGAATTTGACTTTCCAGACATTTAGCATAGCTCGATCACCGTGTCCAACCTGTCTTAGCGAGCCACAGCAACAGTCTCTTTGAGGCCAACAGCAAGACCCAGCGTCCTCCCTCTTGGCCTTTTCAAACAGCTACTGTCGCCTCCAGCTGTTTCTTCTCAGCCTTGCCAGGTGGTTCTCTTGAACATGGACGCTACCCTGGCTGTCGGGTCCTCAGCTCGCCATTTCTTTCAAGGCACACATTGGAAGACAGATTTTGCAAAGCCATAATTCGAAGTGACTGTAGAGCCAACTGCAATCCCATCATTAGCACTACCTCAAGATCCTGCCGCAACATTCAGCACACAACAGAGCAAAAAAGCAGTGGCCGCTTCTGGCCAGATCCCCCAGTCTGTCCCTTCAGTCTCCAGTATTCCTGGGGAAAAGACAAGTTAAGCCCAGTTGGAGAAAACCCTTGAAGCGTCCCAGCAGGCCTTTCTCCCGGTCAGCACCACATGAGTGACGGTCAGAAGCAACCCTCAACGGAGGCTTGACAGCCTAAACCTTGGCAGCAGACGAGCACCTCCAGTAGTCGAGGCCTTTCCTTTTGTTTGAAGGAAGAGCCTCATCTCCCAACAGACATCAATACCTAGAGAAAAGAAATGATGAGAAAAGGGAACAAGAAGCGTGAAAAGAAGATCCACTATGACACTCTAGCTCACTTGAAGGCCATTGCAGTTGGTCTAGGTAAAATCGACGAACTTGCGTAACTCGCCCTGTTGCCAAAAAACGCCTCTACTTTAGCCGAGTAACGTGGGAAGACCACAATCATGTAAACCACCAGTACAAGAAAAGGAGAAACCAAAATGAAAACTTAACCCACAAGACTACATCAAAAAAAACAAAAAGAACCACAAAAAGCCTATACCTCCACTATTCCAAACCTTCCCATCAACCAAAACAAATCTGAACCCAAAGAGTTCTTAGCTACAAAGAAGAACATAGCTTTCCAACCCTTATCAGACGCCTCAGTCCCCCTAACTAGATCTACCTTATCCGTTTTCAGTTTCAAAGTAAAGAAGAGCATTACCAATTTTCTCAAGCAGATACGTAGGCAGAGGCTCAAGGTAGGGAAGGAGATTCCCAAACTCAGTTATGGTTATAACAATGAAAACCCTCCAGAATTTTGGTTGAAACTGCCCAGGGCTCCAATTGGAATTGGTTAGCACAAACGAAAAGAGGAGTAAAAAAAGGTAAGTATAACCAAGAGAATAGGATCTCATAAAAACAAACATGCCCGAAGGACATTTCTCAGGACTTGTCAGTGGAGAAGGCCAATGAGGATAGGCCTCGTAGGAAAACAAACCCCGCAATCGAATTTTTGCGAGGTAGCTTCAGTGATTGCTGCTTGCCACATCTTCATTTGGCTCCCCATTTCCTAATCAATTGAAGCCCTAATACGAACAAACATTAGACCTCTTCCTACGGATTGCTTAAAACGAGGCATGAAGAACAAAGAAAGAATGAAGAATAAACAAAGGAGAAGATCCTAAGAGAAGAAAAACGCCCGGAGAATTGAAGGAAAAAGGCTTGAGAATTTTGAATTTCAGAAAACGATCGAGAAAGTTCAAAGAGACTGAGAAATGAATAGAGTATGTGAAGACAGAGGATGGCTTTGAATAAATTAAAAGGAGTTAGAGAAGTTAAGTGATGTGACGGTTATAGGGAAACGTGAGTGCTCGACAAGTGGGAGACTGAAGTGGAGAAAGTGGTCATCGCGAAAAGACAAAATTGCCCTCCATTAAAGAAGACTTAATGAAAGCCCAATTTGGGGCAAAATGTTATACCTGGTTTCAGCTAGGCCTACCCAAAAACGTAGCTTGGAAATAGTCAGCAACTACCTGCGAGGAAATAGGAGCAGCTGATAAAATCACCCTGAGCAACGAGCTTAGAAGTAGGGAAATAAGCGGCATCAAATAGCAACGAAGGGTCAGCTAACCTAGTTAGGTTTTGGTCATTAAAATATTAACATGTAATCTAGTAGCATACTCTCCCCCATCTTCCATACTCACATTGAATAGCTAGCAAGAATTCCCTCATTTGGTAATGTGAAACGAGCCAATTGAAGGCTAAAGTCATAGTGGATCGGTAGCCTCATCGCTACCCGCGTTTCCCCCGATTTTGGTTTCTGCCGTCACCAATCGCTATTGTGTTCTTTACATTTTGCACTATTTATTTTGCTTTTAAATTATCATTGCCGAAGTTTAACCATCTTATTGCAGAGTCACGATCCTAACTAGGTCGATTAGCCCGTCTAGCTAAAATCTGGCATAACATGGATGATCACTTTTCACATTAGTTAATAAGCCTTTCTGATCAAGGCTTACAAAAATCACTCGGAGAGCAAACTTTCGACCGACCAAACCATCGTAGCCCTGGACCCTTGGAGGAATTAGTGATCAGGCAATCAGGCTAGATACATTAGCTGCAAGGTTTGCCTAGGATATTCTCCAAACTCCAACCTTGTCACACTCACTAGTTTATTACTACAACCTCCGTTTCATATTAACCTGCAACGATTTGATATAAAGTTAAAGAGGAATAAATGCTTCAATCATTGCCAGTAATACAATACGGAGGAGTTAGTAAAATGTCTACTGCTTGCAATATGAGTATATGAACAATGACACAATAATTGCAAACTGTGAGATTTCTACATACATTTATTGAAGATCATAGCACTTGGCTAATTGCCTGTAACTACCTAGCTGTCCACTGATATAGGCCCAAATTAAAATAGAGATTTGAGGGACACTACGTAGTATGTTATTTTTTAATACATACTACGGACTCTATGAGAGTCTACGCCATTGGCGAGTGGGCTAATCTTTCGTGGGAGTTTATATGGGAACTCCGATCCGGTTCGATGGCAGCATCCTTTCACAGCTAGAATTTTTTCCATTCTCAAGGCTCGAATCTAGACCTTGTGTTAAGGAACTTGATGTCTTAACCACTCAAGTCAACTCTAGTTGGTTACTATACATGTAGTTTGTAGTGCATTAATGGTAATTGAGACCGGACTTACACATTTGATCTCCAAGCGTAATCAAAGGGAATTGCAATCTAATCGTTCAAAAATTCCATCCGAAATTCGAGTTAGTCATAAGGAAAACCCGTTGGTGAACAAAAAAATGTGAAATAGAAATGTGACGAACTCGGTTTTTTTTAGGAAGACTTAATGAATATGAAGTAGTATAAAGGTACACTACTTTGTGAGAAGGACCGTTTGTAACTTTTTTCAGATGTTAACTCCAAAAACCGACATTTACTAATGAATATGAAATAGTATAAACAAAATAAATGATTTGTATTATGTGATTTTTTAATTGGATACCAAAATTCTTCAATAAAAATTCGATTTACAATACAATATAATACAACAAGTGGTCTTGCCATAATGTTTGTTCACCTTGTAGTCAACCCAAGAGATTAACAGTTCGAATTCTGACTCTTGGGTATTAGAAAAAATCATTGGTCAACCCTTTCATTGGGGCGAGCACATGAGGCGACATGAGTTATACGTCACGTGAATACTCTTATCGTAAAAAGTACATTGATAATACAAATACGAGGAATTAAAACTATAGTATGAAGAAAAAAAATTTGACTTGCTACCTATAAGTCTACAAGGTGGATGGTTTGACCTTCAGGGGTAGGAAACCCAAAAAAAGTGTTCCCAAAATGTAAGATAGGAAATCCAAGTTGGTGCCTCACAAACGCAATGATAAAGTGGTGTCTTTAAGGAAATTTAATAGTCAATCTTGATTATTGCATAATTATACTACATGCAGTATAGACACGAAAAGTGGAGGAAGTTAGGAAACTAAAGCTATTCAAATATCCCCTTGAAGGTGTACACACAATCACGATTCTCTAGCAAAAGGAGAAAAGGTATGGTTTGGCTTTCTCAATTAATTATTGCGTCATTACTTCACTTTAAAAAAAATGGGGTATTATGATTGAGGTTAGCGAAATATGCATGGTACAATTCATTTATGCAATTCAAATGCATTCATCTCTTCTTTTGGTATTATAAGTAGGAAATTTTTACCATCTGCAAATGAAAAAAAAAATAAAAGAGTGTTGTTGTTACTTAGAGTTAGTACAATCGATGTTACTATACAATTTGCTCCTTGTTCATTCTATATTATTTCATTTTTTTAATTACAAGTAATAAAATTGAAATGAGCATATTTAATCAAACAAGATGATTTTAAGCAAATTGACCATTGTTTTAGTATTAAAAAATTGATATCTATCAAATCAACAATTTGGTAAAAGACTTGGATTCAACGAAAAATTCGGATTAATTATAAAAAATAAACAAGCTTCATATCTCGATCTTGTATTGAAGGTGTTATTCTATTAGTTTTGATTAAATAGGTTAACTTATACATCGTATTTGTATTACAATTGTTATTGCAGCAAATGATAAGTTAAAAGTTTTATTTTATTTTTGGCGTACTACAAACGAGGAGATTCCCAACACTTTTGACGAGTGGACTAATCCCCCGTGGGATACTGCATAGATGTCTCGCATGGGGCACCATCTCTCCCAACTAGATTTTTATCCATTTCAAGGCTCTGAACCTGAGACTTTGGTTTAAGGAGTTTAGAGACCCTGTTAAACATCTATATATAGTTGGCAATTAATGTTACCATTTCGCAATTTCAAATGAAAATTGAAATTAATCACACAAATTACGGTATTCTGATAATATCCCAAGGAGTTAATTTCTAATTAGTTCCCTAATTAGTCATTCTATGCCATCTACTCCTAACCACTTGATAATCAATTAGGATTAATCAAAAATACCTCACTCGGGGAGTATTATCAGAAAATCGCTTAATTTGTGGGATTATATTATTTTCAATATTTCCATTTCAAAATTTGTGTTCATTATTCTCTATTTTTTTCTGTGAAGGCTATATTTCAGCTATTTTTCTATCTCTACTTCCCTTCAATCTCGGTCTCCGTGTGAACTATTTGAGGGCCATAGTCGATGTCTTACTAGTGGTAACTTAAGGGTCTATTTCACTATTAGTTATCTTAATATTTTCTTGTTCAGCTTTAGTTTCTCATTTCCTGTGAGATCTAATAAAAAAATTCATTCAGCTCAAATCATTCATGTTCATATAGCTAATGTAAACTAGGCTATAAAACCAAATAAATCTATGAATAGTACATCACAAAATAACTCAGAAATAACAATATAAATTGAAAGAAACAGGCGAATGAAGCTTACAATGAACATCCAAAAAAAAAGAGCTATACCAAAACCTCAGAGTGTTAGGATACACATCATTATTAGTTTCTGCGAAATGTATAAAGGCGGGCATTGACTGCTTTAGAACTTACTATAGAATCATCTATCAAGTAAGTAATGAGCTTGCCTACATATACTACTTTGTAAATCCAACTCCAAAAAATGACATTAAACAATAATTCTGATCAATTATTAAACAAGTTCTAGAGGCAAAGGTCTACATATACACAAGTATATGTGTGTTTTTATTATATACGTATGTGAGCGTTTATTTGACGCGGAAAAATTTTTGAGCTTTAATATTTTTCCTTATGTTATTGTATGTTCTTTCATTAGATAATAGAGAATGAACTCCCCTATAAGGACTAGAAACAGTAGTGATGTGGATATATTATTCAACGGACAATACAACAAAGTAAGCATTTTAGTTCGAATAGTTTAAATGGAGTATTGACCTTCTATAACGATGCAATCGGTATCTTTTTTCTTTTTTCTTATTTATTTTTTTTTTTTTATTTTTTTATTTTTTTTTTTTTACTTTGTTTTCATATGATAACTATTCACAAGAATAACAAAAAAAAAAAAAATGATTGAGTTGCTAATCCAATCTGAAGTACAAGAAAATTTCTTGCAAATTAAGTATTAGAAAATTACTTAGCTCGTCTTAAGATAAGTGAAGGGGAATATATATAACAAGTAAATTAAATCATATTTGTAACGGGCGCCCAGGACGTTAGATAGACTTAAAATATTTTTTCAAAATGGTATAAATTTGAATAATGTAATTCACGCGGTATAATCGGAATAGTAATTAAATAGTTAATAATTATTAATACTATTTTTACATTAATTTCTTGTCTAACGTCCCGAGGGCGCTCATTAGCCTTTCGCCAAATTAATTAAGCAGTGTTGCATTGGATGAAAGGTGGTAGAGAAAGAGAGTAAAGCAAAACCTAGGATTTGGGCAGGAGAAGTAAAGGGCGTGGAAGGTAGGCAAAATGAAGCCATGGACATGTGGGAGAATCTAGCATGGAGCAACAATCCGCCTACTTTATCCGCCACATGTCTTAAATGGTGCGTGCCAATCAATATAAGAGTTTTTATATTCTGCAAATTAACGTGTAGCTCTATTTGCCTCATAACAACTCTAAATTTTCTTATACTTCTTATTCTTTTCAAATATTCAAATTATAATGTTGATTTACTTAGGACAAAGTTAAAGAGCGCCCCTAGGCAGTTTAGAATAGTCACTTAAAAATGGAAATATTTAAATGAATTAAATTAATTACCGATAGATGTGAATGATTTTACATACATTCCAAGATATATACCACTTAGGATATATGGTTTATGTCTAACTAACGTCTTGGGGCAGTCCTAGCAAGAGCGAAAAAATATTACGGAGGAAAAAACATGTGTATGATATAGTTGACAAAATAAATAAAAAAAATACTTCAATTTTTATTTCGGTTTTAATAGACACCAACCCAACCATTATAGTATCACTCCATAAACAAATCAGAAAATCGATTGCTAGTCCTGGATCCAACCCAACCGAATTCTAATACAATGGTTTGATTAGAACTGAATTGATTTCAACCCAATAAATACCACTAGTTCAGCAAAAGCTAATAATTTGCTTCAATACAGCAACAACAAAAGTGCAACTAAATCTAACAATAAACAACTTGTCCAATGTTGCAATAAAAAAAAAACAACTATTGTCAACAATAATAACAACTAATCCAACAATTCCAGCGATGGGTAGACATTTGAGCTATTAGGCATGTAGAAGCAATGTTGTGACTTGTGAGCACTCGTGCATTGATTGTTAGAGGCCTTGGTGTTCGGCTATTGAGGCTATGGGCATTTGGCCCAAATTTAAAAACTAAGATCCTTAAATAATTTTTTGTTTAGGTGTTTGATTCTCCCCGCTCACACTGACTCCAAACACAAAAACACCCAATTCCAAAATTCTCAACTCCAAAAGCCACTCCAATTTTTTAACAAAACTAAATCATATTGTTAAATACGGTTGAATGGACTGATAAACCGGATTACTTCACCATTACTTTATTTGAACTAAAAGTAAGCGAAAGAACTAAGTGAACATTAAAAGGAAATTAAGTGAGATAAAAAGATGAATTGAAAAAAGTTACCTGCCGCCTCTCCCTTCTTCTTCTCTCTTCTTCCTTCCCTCTCCCCTCGGGAGTTATTTTTAGTATTTTTAGTCCGTAGGACAGAAGTGTTTAATCTGTAGATTAGACCTGATTTTCGACCCTTTTTCTTTATTCAATTGGTGTCTTCTAATTTGTTTTGCTTTGTTTTTGTTTCCCAACCCCGTTAAGAGTTGTCTCCATTTTTTGAGTTTTTCCCAATTCTTTGGGATTTTGGTCTCCATCTATAATGGTTGAGAATAGAATTTTATTTGTTAGGGTTCTTATAATTAATTGGGAAGGATATTTGGATCCTATGGTTTAGGTTGTCATCAACTTTACGATCGCATCAAACAGCAGCGTAAGAGTACGCATTGTCTCGACTTGGGAAGATGCGATCAATATCGAAAACATTGGCAGCGTCAAGCTTGGAACGTTGAATATGATCGGTTAGCCAAAGTTTCAAAATTAGTTCCGTGTTTGGTTGTAAAAGTTATGCTTATTTTTCTCTAAATTTATGGTTATACAAATCTATGTTATTCTAAATGTCGTATGATTATTACTTATAAATTACCTCTTTCTCTTTAAAAAAAGGTGAACCCTTTAAAAAAATTGCCGAGAATTGGAACTTAACCTAATAATTGGATGAATTGAGCAAAATTGAGGCTTATGTTAGTTCAATATTTAAGCATTCTAATGCTTATTTAAAAAAAAAGAGTTCACCGATTAGAAAATTCATATCAGATCAGGACCAGATAAAAAAATTCAAATTAAATTAGATAAAAATACTAAAAAAAAAATACAAAATAGCAAAAAAAATCAGATTAGAAAAATTTAAACGAGCTTGAACATATCCCTGAAATGCAATGATATAAAATTCAACACTTATATCATATAATCCACCCCCATATTGCTAGATACAACCCCATATTGCTAGATACAAATTCTATTTTATTTAAAAAAAAAAAAATAAGGGGTACAAGTATTAGATATTAGTTTAAATAAAAAAACATAAAAATTGATATATATAGTAGCATAGATTAAATTTTGTAAAAAATAAACTTAAAAAAGATAATCTTAATTAACCAAAAAAAAGGCCTTACATTTGTTTTATAATGTTCAAATAATAACCGTAGCCCATAGTTTACGGGGTAGTTAATTACCGCAAATTATAGTTGGACACCCGGTCACATGAACCCCCCCCTCCCTCCTCCTTTCACGTGCCCGCATGATTGCATGATTGCTGCTTGCTTTTGGTCTTTGGCAATTTTCCCTTCCTTTCTTTTGCTTTTTCTTTCTTTTTTTTACTATTTTGTTTTATTTTTACTCTTTTGTTTTTTAAACCCTTTTCTCTCTCCTACTATTGTCTTCCCCTCTTGTTATTATTTTCAAGCTGACAAGCACTATCGTTGAATGTTCATATTACAATTACTCATTCCACATTTTCTTCTCAATTCAATTAAATTTTGATTTTAATTAACTTGCAAGAATTATGAACCTACTTACTAAAAATAAACAGGAATAACTGATATGAATACAAAATGTAGCAATAGATAATCATAAACTGAATGTTACCACACGAAGTAAACATGGTAAATAATAACTGAAATTTACTACTTAACACTAGCAAAAAATACTTATTAGCATTTAATTACCAACATTACATTAAGAAATTATGAAGAAAAAATGATGAAATAATACAAACATAGTTAAGATGATAAGTCGTAAATTGCGTTTATCACGAACCATTATACTTCAAAAAAATAAAAAAAATATAATAATATTGAATATTGCAAGATAATTGAATATGCATATGAATAATTTGAATATTGCATATGAAATGTTGATATGTAAATCATTAAATGAATATTAATTAGCCGACATTGAAAAAAATATATATTTTGTGCAAGCATATACTACTAAGAAAAATTGGGGGGAACTATATTGAATCGAAATTTGAAAAAGATAATCGGTAAACTTAAATAATAAACCGTGTACGACAATAATGTTAGAATTAATTGTAAATCATAAATTGAATATTGACTACTTCGTACGAAAATTTCTGACATATTATATACAAAATGCTGATATTGTAAGATCATAAATTGATACAAAGTAATTTACTATAGAAAATCTGATTATTACATTACAAAACGTTGAATATTATAAATCATAAACATGAATATTTACTATCATAAACATCGAAATAAAAAAAAAAGACATTATTGTTTAATTACAAGGGCACACGCTAGAAACTTGGAGGAAAAAACAGATTGATTAATCGTATTGCCATATGAATGTTGAATATTAGTAAATCATGAATTGAATACCTTTCCGACCATGATAATAATATATTTTTTTTTGTTTTAAATTACAAGCATACTACATTAAGAAAAATTGGGGAAAACACATATATTGAATACAAATGTGAAAATTGAATAATCGTAACAAAATAATATAAATCCGTATACGACAATATGTTGAATCTTGTAATCAAAATGAATAATTGACTACTTCGTACATAGAATTCTGAATATTACATACAAACGTTTGGGAATTATAAATCATAAATTGAATATTGACTTACAAAAAAATTCTGAAATATTATATTACAAAATGTTGAATTTGTAAATCATAACATTGAATTATTTCTCATATAAAATCTCCTCATATTCCAACTGCGATTTGCACGAGGCCTTGTTTTACCTGCTACCTAACACAATCCAGCAACACACTCTTGCTCTCCTCGCAAAAACGAAACACAACCTACGCAAAATAACAGTAGCTAATGTTCAACAATACTTGAAGACAAATGTTCTAATAAATAGAACAAACTATTCAACTGTTAAACTGAATGAAATTTATAAAAAAGAAGCTGAATATTGCATTCAAAACTGAAGATTGATGAATGAAATTGAATATTTATACAATGAACTTTTACAAAGGAACCAATGCTATAAGTGAAATATCACCGAAAATATTGAATATTGTCATTATAATAAATGAATATATCATGCTGGTAAAATAAAATTAAAATTGAATATGAATTCATATGTTGAATATCTTACTTGTAAAAGTTAGAACATTAGCTTACTGGAAATTGAAATAAAAAGGATTTCGGTAAACTACTCACGATCTTCAAACATCACGATCTTCATTCCTTGCAATGATCTTCAACATCACATTCTCATCCTTGCAGAATCTTCACTTATTGCTAGATTTTACGGTCACATTCATCTCTAGGTTGATTCATTCTTTAACCTAAATTTCCAAGAAATTTGAAGAATATGGAATATCAAATAATATGCAAATAGTTAAGGAATTAGGAGAGAGAAAATTTTCTGAAATTTTTTGGGAAAAAAATTGAATCTTAGGAGAGAGATATAATGAAATAAAGAAAATGAAATAATAAGAAGAAAGGAATAATGAAGAAAAAAAAAAGGAGGGATATGAGGTTTGAGGAGTAGCGAGAAAAAGGAAGGAGGAGGGAGGAGGGCTCCATGGAATTTTTGCATGGACCTAGGTCCAAGTAATACATATTGGTTATATTACCTACAAGACTACAAATCCCAAAACTGGTAAAAACAAAATCCTTATTTGTTGGAAGTTCACAAAAAATGGAGTATTAGAAATTTAGAATTAGTAAGAAAGAAAGGTAGATGTGAATGAAAAATAAATAATGGAGGCAGAAAGCAATAACCAAGAAGAGTGTCTCCCATTGCAGCGCCAAAGGCAGGGCCCTCTTTGCGCCGGTGTCTCGCAATTCTCTACACTTTCTTTGGTGTTTGATGTGAAGACTCGTCACTTTTTATCTTCCATGCCCACATCTGATTGTGTAATGCGATGACCAATAGCATTTTTTATTTAAACATGTCAATTATGATTATACTAACTGTATGACTTTCTTTCTTGTTTCTTTCTAGAACAAACCCACTTCTTTCATCCTTTTCTTTCCTGACCATTCGGGTCATGTTCACCAAAATTACCCCATTCACCTACCCCACTTCACTACCTTCTTCATCAAAGGCATACTTCAACCCCATGTTCATTCCTTCTCTTCACTTCACTGCTTCAACTTTCTGTTTTGACATATGCATTGATTTTGAACTCCTCTCTTATACTATATAAATATTGGACTAGCCGTAGCCGACCCACGTGTAAATGAGCACTAGTTTGACACGAAGAAGAAATAGAAGAAACTGACATATAAGTTATATATGAACAAGGTACATCCCACCAAGCACCTGAACGATTGCACCCATCCCTCACTCCATGGCCTTTCATGAAGTGGGGCATGGATATCGTAGGTAAGCTGCCAGCAGCACCAGGTCAAAAAGGTATACATGCTAGCACTAACCGATTATTTTTCAAAATGGATCGAGGCAGATGCCTTCCCCCAGGTAAGGGACAGAGAAGTAATATCGTTCATATAGACCAACATAATTTGCAAGTTTGGGGTACCTAGCGAAATCGTTTGCGACAATGGCTCGCAATTCACTAGCAACGAAACTAGAGACTTTTGTCAAAAATGGAATATCACGTTGACAATGTTAACTCCTAGGTACCCACAAGCCAACGGGCAAGCAGAATCAAGTAATAAATTAATAATAAACGGAATAAAAAGACGACTGAAATTAGCTAAAGGAAAATGGGTAGAAGAGCTACCTAAGATTTTATGGGCTAACAGAACCACCCCTCGGGGTGCGATTGGACAAACCCCTTTCTCACTCGTGTATGGTTGTGAATCTGTTTTACCTGCAGAAATAGTTGTGCCCTCGACAAGGTATGGACTCATGACTGAAGAAGCCAACGGAGAAGAACTACGCCTAGACGTAGACATTATAGAAGAGATAAGAGATGCAGCTAGCACCAGAATGGCAGCATACTAGCAGATAGTAGCAAGAAGTTTCAATAAAAAGGTGAAAGCCAAAACGTTCGCAATAGGAGACTAGGTGCTAAGAAAGGCATTCCAGAACACCCAAGAATTAAATGCAAGAAAGCTAGGAGCCAGCTGGGAAGGCCACTACCAGATAAGTAAAGTGTTTGGCAACGGAGCTTACAAGCTGATCTCAGTTGAAGGTACAGAAGTACCAAGGAGCTGGAGCGCCTGCCACCTAAAAAGATATTGTTTTTGAGGTAAATTACAACAGTAGCTAGCCATTAAAGACGCCATCAATGTAAAAAGTCCTTGTATCTATATAGCAAGCAATGCTTTGTCTAAAACAGAAGGCTAGCTAGAAAAGAAATATCTTGCATGAATGAAAAGTTGTAACATGGACATATTGAAAAGCAAAAGAAAATGCGAAGCATAAAGTTGATGAAAAGCCAAGCTCTAAAATCACCAAAAGAGCCACTCACCAGTGGCAGATAAAAGTTAAGCCGCTAAGGCAACTTTAGCAATATCCTAAAAGAAATAGTCAAATAGTTATAATAAAGCTGCACATGCCGCAGTCATAGCCTAATATATTTTAGCAAAAGTACTGAAAAGTTTTCTAAAAGCAGGTTATCTATTCAGCAGAAGGAACCCCCACATCATCGCCAGCTGGGCCACCTCCAATCGGCTCATCTCCAAAGTCCACCTGAACAGCAGGGATACCCAAACTAGCGGCATCATCAAGCATCTTAACACAGTCAGGAAGTGTAGAAGAAGTCCCTGCAGCTACTAGAGAGGCATCCCTGGCAGAAGGAGGTGGTGGCACAGAGTCGGACTTGGACCTAGCAGTAGCCGCAAGAAGCTTGCTCCTTCCTGAACTCCTCATCCTCCAGGTCCTTCATGTCACCTAGAGAGCCCACATATGCATCCATATTGGCAGTCAGCTCATCATCCACAGGCCTCTTGAATTTGACTTTCCAGGACAATTTAGCTAGCTCGGTGATCACCGTGTCAACCTTGTCTTGGCGAGCTACAACAACAGTCTCTTTGAGCCCAACAGCAGCGAGCTCCAGCTCCTCCCTCTTGGCCTTTTCAGCAGCTACCGTCGCCTCCAGCTGTTTCTTCTCAGCCGTTCAGGTAGTTTTTCCTTGATCGGGTGAGCCACGTGGCTAGTCAGGTCCTCAACTCATTTCTTCAAGGCAGCATCATTTTGGAAGACGGATTTCAAAGCCAAGACATTCTGAAGTGACTGCAGAGCCAAATGAATCCCATCATTAAGCACCACCTCAAGATCTTGCCCCTTCAGCCGAGCAACAGCAGCAGGAAAGAGCAGCTGGTCCGCTTCTGGCCAGATTCCCCCAGCTGACCCTTCAGGTTCCAAGTAATCCTTGGGGAAAGACAAGTTAAGCCCAGATGGGAAACTCTTGGAAGCTGTCCCAGCAGCCTTCTTCCCGGCGTCAGCAGCAGCATGAGGCGGGTCAGAAGCAACCTCAGATCGAGGCTTGACAGCCTAAACCTTGGCAGCAGACAGAGCACCTCCAGTAGTTGAAGCTTTCCTCTTGTTTGAGGAAAGAGCTCTCATCTCCGCAACAGACATAGATAGCCCTAAAGAAAAGAAACGATGAGAATGGGAACAATAAGCGTGAAAAGAAGATCCACTATGACACTCTAGCTCACTTGAGGCCATTGCAGTTAGTCTAGGTAAATCAACGAACTTGCGTAACTCTGCCCTGTTGCCAAAAAACGCCTCTACTTTAGCCGAGTAACCGTGGGAAGGACCATAGTCTGTAACCACCACTGCAAACAAAGCGGAGAGAACCAAAATCAGAAAACCATTAATTCATAAAGACATACATCAAAAAAACAAAAAAAACCACAAAAAGCCTATACCTCCACTATTCCAACCTTCCATTAACCAAAACAAATTTGAACCCAAAGAGTCTTTAGCTACAAAGAAGAACCTAGCTTTCCAACCCTTATCAGACGCCTCAGTCCCCCTAACTAGATCTACCTTATCCGTTTTCAATTTCAAAGTAAAGAGAGCATTAGCAATTTTTTGAAGTAAATACGTATGGCAGAGGTCAAGGTAGGTGAAAGGAGATTCCCAAGACCCGGTTAATTGGTTAATAACACTGCAAACCCTCCAGAATTTTGGTTGAAACTGCCCAGGGCTCAATTGGAATTGGTTCAACACAGAACGAACAAGAGGAGTAAAAAGGTAAGTGTAGCCCAAAAGAAAAGGATTCTCATAAAAACAAACATGGCCCGAAGGACATTTCTCAGGCCTGTCAGTCGGAGAAGGCACAATGAGGATCACCTCGTCAGGAAAACAACCCCACAATCGAATTTTTGCGAGGTCAGCTTCAGTGATTGTGCTTGCCACACCTTCATTTGGTCTCCCCATTTCCTGATCAACTGAAGCCCTAATACGAACAAACTTAGACCTCTTCCTAGCGGATTGCTTAAAACCTGTCTCTTATACACATCTAGATGTGTATAAGAGACAGCGTCAGGAAAACAACCCCACAATCGAATTTTTGCGAGGTCAGCTTCAGTGATTGTGCTTGCCACATCTTCATTTGGCCTCCCCATTTCCTGATCAACTGAAGCCCTAATACGAACAAACTTAGACCTCTTCCTAGCGGATTGCTTAAAACGAGGCATGGAAGAACAAAGAAAAATGAAGAAAAATAAACAAAGGAACGAAAGATACCTGAAGAAGAAGAAAAACGCTCCGGAGAATTGAAGGAACAGGCTTGAGAATTTTGAAATTTCCAGAAAACGGTCGAGAGAAGTTGAAGAGACTGAGAAGTGAATAGGAGTGATGTGAAGACAGAAGATGGCTTTAGAATTAAATAAAAAGGAGTTGGAGAAGTTAAGTGATGGGACGGTTATAAGGAAACGTGGAGTGCTCAGACAAGTGGGAGACTGAAGTGGAGAAAGTGGTCAGTCGCAAAAAGACAAAATTGCCCTCCATTAAAGAAGACTTAATGAAGCCCAATTTGGGGGCAAATGTTATACCCGATTTCAGCTAGCCCTAGCCCAAAAAACGCAGCTTGGAAATAGTCAGCAACCACCTGCGAGGAAATAGGAGCCAGGTGGATAAAGTCACCTGAGGCAACAGCTAGAAGATCAGTTGAGAAATAAGCGGCAACAATATAGCAACCAGAGGGTCAGCTCAGTCTAGTAGGGTTTAGTCATTATAAATATGTAACGATGTAATCAGTAGCCATATGCTTCTCCTTCATCTTTCCTATACTCACATTGAATAGCTAGCAAGAATTCCCTCATTTTGTAATTGTGAAACGAGCRAATTGAAGGCTAAAGTCATAGTGGATCGGTAGCCTC
Source organism: Bassia scoparia (assembly GCA_008642245.1). Classification (NCBI taxonomy): domain Eukaryota; kingdom Viridiplantae; phylum Streptophyta; class Magnoliopsida; order Caryophyllales; family Amaranthaceae; genus Bassia; species Bassia scoparia. The sequence goes on along the minus strand of SNQN01003382.1, from coordinate 14,451 downwards.
ATCGCTACCCGCAATTTTCCCCCGATTTGAGTTTTCGCGTCACCAATCTTTGTATGTTCTTTACATTTCTGCACTTATTTATTTTTGCTTAAATTATCATTGCCGAACAGTTTAACTCATCTAGTTGCAGGTCACGATCCTAGCTAGCTCGATTAGCCCGTCTAGCTAAAATCTGCATAAACATGGATGATCACTTCCACATTAGTTAATAAGCCTTTCTGATCAAGGGCTACAAAATCCTCGGAGGCAACTTTCGACGCACCAACCATCGTAGCCCTGGACCCTTGGAGGAATAGATGATTCAGGCAATCAGGCTAGATACATTAGCTGCAAGGTTGCCTAGGATATCTCCAAGACTCCAACCTTRCACACTCYCTAGTTTATTACTACACCCTCCGTATCATATTAACTGCAACGATTTGATATAAAGTAAAGAGGAAAAATGTTCAATCATTGCAGTTAATACAATARGGAGGGAGTAGTAAAATGTCTACTGCTTGCAATATGAGTATATGACATATGACACAATAATGCCAAACTGTGAGTATTTTCTAATACATTATTGAAGATCATAGCACCTTGGGCTAATTGGCCTGGGTACGTACCTAGCTGGTCCACTTGATATAGGCCCAATTAAAAATAGAGAATTTGAGACACTACGTAGTATGTATTTTTTAATACATACTACGACTCTATGAGAAGTTCTCATCGCCTTTGGCGAGTGGACTAATCTTTCGTGGGAGTTTATATGGGTAACTCGATCGGTTCGATGGGCAGCATCCTTTCCAGCTAGAATTTTTTCCATTCTCAAGGCTCGAATCTGAGACCTTGGTTAAGGAACTTGATGTCCTTAACCACTCAAGTCAACTCTAGTTGGTTACTATACATGTAGTTTGTAGTTGCATTAATGGTAATTGAGGGACGGACTACACATTTGATTCTCCACAGCGATAATTCAAAGGAATTTGCAATCTAATCGTTCAAAAATTCATCCGAAATTCGAGTTAGTCATAAGGATAAACCCGGTTGGTTGAACAAAAAAATGTGAAATAGAAATTGACGAACTCGGTTTTTTTTAGGAAGACTTAATGAATATGAAGTAGTATAAAGTAACTACTTTGTGAGAAGGGACCTTTGTAACTTTTTTCGATGTTAACTCCAAAAAACCGACATTTACTAATGAATATGAAATAGTATAAACAAAATAAATTGATTGTATATGTGATTTTTTTTAATTGGATACAAAATTCTTCAATACAAAAATTCGATTTACATACAATAATAATACAARCAAGTGGTCTTGGCATAATGTTTGTTCACCTTGTATTTCAACCAAGAGATTAARAGTTCGAATRCTGACTCTTGGYTATAGAAAAAATCATTGGTCAACCCTTTATCATTGAGGGGAGCACATGAGGCGACGAAATTAGTTACTACTGTCGACAYTGAATACTCTTATCGTAAAAAAGTACATTGATAATACAAAAGTACGTAGGAATTAAACTATAGTATGAAGTTTGACTTGCTACTATAAGTCTACAAGGTGGATGGTTTGACCTTTTAGGGGGTAGAAYCCCAAAAAAAGTGTTCCCYAAATGTAAGATAGAAATCCAAGTTGGTTGCTCACATAACGCAATGATAAGTGGGTTGTCTTTAAGCAAATTTAATAGTCAATCTTGATTATGCATACATTATACATACATGCAGTATAAGACACGAAAAGTGGAGGAAAGTTAGGAAACTAAAGCTATTCAAAATATTCCCTTGGAAAGGTGTACACACATCACGATTCTCTAGCAAAAGGAGAAAAGTATGTTTGCTTTCTCAATTTATTATTGGTCATTACTTCACTTTAAAAAAATGGGGTATTAGTGATGAGGTTAGCGAGAATATGCATGGTACAARCATTTATGCAATRCAAATGCATTTTCATCTCTTCATTTTGGATTATAAGTAAGGAAATTTTACCATTGCAAATGAAAAATAAAATAAAATGAGTGTTGTTGTACTTAGAGTTAGGTACAATCYATTGTACTATACAATTTGCTCCTTGTTCATTCTTATTTATTTCATTTTTTAATACAAGTAATAAAATTGAAATGAGCATATTTAATCAATAACAAGATGTTAAGCAAATTGACCATTGCATTTTAGTATTAAAAAAATTGATATCTATCAAATCAACAATTTGGTAAAAGACTTGGTTCAACGAAAAATTGATAATTATAAATAAAACAAGCTTCATTCTCGATCTTCATATTTTTGAATGGTGTATTCATTAGTTTGATTAAATAGGGTTAACTTATACTCGTACTTTGTATTCAATTTGGTTTTGCAGCAAATAAATGATAAGTTAAAGTTTTATTTTATTTTTTGGGTACTACTACGAGGAGTTCCCAACACTTTTGACGAGTGGACTAATCTCCCGTGGGAATATGCATAGATGTCTCGATGGGCAACATCTCTCCCAACTTGAATTTTTTCCATTTTCAAGGCTCGAACCTGAGATCTTGGTTAAGGAGTTTGAGACCCTTTTGTAAAAATCTATATATAGATTGCAATAATATTACATTTCGCAATTTTCAAATGAAAAATTGAAAATAATAATCACACAAATTAGCGGTATTCTGATAATAGTCCCAAGTGAGGTTAATTTCTAAATAGTCCTAATTAGTCATGTCTATGCCTCTACTCCTACCACCTGATTAATCATTAGGATTAATAAAAAATTAACCTCACTCGGGAGTATTATCAGAAAATCGCTAATTTGTGGGATTATATTATTTTCAATTTTTCCATTTTCAAATTTGTGTTTTCTTTTCTCTTTTTTTTTCTGTGAAGGGCTTATATTTTCAGCTTTTTTCTATTCTCTATCTTCCCTTCTCGGTCTCCGTTGTTAACTTTTGTAGGGCCATAGTCGATGTTCTTACTAGTGGTAATTAAGGGTCTATTCACATTAGCTTATTTAATTTTTTCCAAGAAATACCATTGAGTTTATGTCCTTTTCCATTTGATCATTAAAGTGTGATATGCTTAGAAAATAGGAGTATTTTGGAGTTATCAATACTTTATTCTTCATTATTTATCGACTAAAACCCCTTTAAATAAGTACCCATTGGTGAATTTTTTGAGCTGTGTCTC
>SNQN01003382.1:0-11030 GCA_008642245.1 Bassia scoparia | reverse complement strand
CGGCATTGACTGCTTTAGAACTTACTAATAGAATATCTATCAAGTAAAGTAATGCATGCTTTGCCTACATAACTACTTTGTAATCAACTCCAAAAAATGAATTAAACATAATGTTGATCATTATTAAACAAGTTCTTTAGGGCAAGGCTACATATACACAAGGTATATATGGTTTTTCATCTACATACGGTATTTGTGAGCCTTTTATTTGCGCGAAAAATTTTTGAGCTTTAATATTTTTTTCCCTTATGTTTTATTGTATGTTTCTTTCTATTAGAATAATAGAATGACTCCCCTAAGGACTAGGAAACAGTAGGGATTGGATATATTATTCAAGGCATATACATACAAATTAAAGCATTTTATTTCCGAATAGTTTAATATGGAGTATTGACCTTCTATAACGATGCAATCGGGTTACATGATATAACTATTAAGATACAAAAAAAAAAAAAATGAATTGAGTTGCTAAATCAATCTGAAGTACAAGAAAATTCTTCAAATTAAAGTTTAGAAATTATTAGCTCTCTTAAATAAGTGAAGGGGAATATATTATACAAGTAAATTAAATCAATATTGTTAACGGGCGCCCCAGGYCGTTAGATAAGACTTAAATATATTTTTTAAAATGGTATAAATTTTAGAATGAATGTCAAAATCACACGTTAATCGGTGTAATTAATGTTTATATTTACTTAATATTTTTACATTTAATTTTCTTGTCTAACGTCCCGAGGGCGCTCATTAGCTTTCGCCAAATTAAATTAGCAGTGTTGCATTGGTGAAAGGTGGTAGAGAAAGAGAGTAGAAAAGAAAACCTAGGATCTGGCAGAGAGAAGTAAAGGGCGTGGAAGGGAAGGCAAAATGAAGCATGGGACTGTGGGAGAATCTGCATGGGAGCAACAATCACGCCTACTTATCGCRACAATGTCTTAAAAATGGGTGCGTGGCCCAATCAATATAAGAGTTTTCTATATTCTGCAAATTAAGTGTAGTTATTTGCCTCATAAACTCTAATTATTTTCTTATACTTCTTATTTTCTTTTTCAAATATTCAAATTTAATGTTGAATTTACATTAGGCAAAAGTTAAAGAGCGCCCCTAGGGCGTTAGATAAGTTCACTAAAAATGGAAATATTAAATGAATTTAAATATTAATTACCGATAGATGTYTGATTTTGACATACATTCCAAMATTTATACCACTTTAGGATATATGTTTATGTCTTAACTAACGCCRTGGGGCGTCCGTTAGCAAGATCGAAAAAATATTACGGAGGAAAAACATGTGTATGTATAGTGACAAAATAAAATAAAATAAAATACTTCAAATTGTTTTATTTCGGTTTTTAAAATTAGACACCAACTCCAAACCAAATTATGTATCACTCCAAAACAAATCAGAAAATTCGATTGCTAGTCCTTGGATCCAACCCAAACCGAATTTCTAATACAATTTGGTTTTTGATTTAGAACTGAATTGATTTCAACCCACATTAATACCACTAAGTTCAGCAATAAGTGCTAATATTTGCTTCAATACAGCAACAACAAAAGTGCAACTAAATCTAAAATAACAACTATGTCCAATTTGCATAAAAAAAAAACAACTATGTCCAACAAATTAATAACAACTAACTCCAACAAATTCAGCGATTGGGTAGACATTTGAGCTATTAGGCATGTAGGAAGCAATGTTGTGACTTGTGAGCACTCGTGCATTGATTGTTGAGGCCTTGAGGGTTTCGGCTATTGAGCTATTGGGCATTTGGGCCCAAATTAAAACTAAGATCCTTAAATAATTTGGTTTTGGTTTGGTGTTTGATTTCTCCCCGCTCACACTGACTCCAAACCAAACACCAAAATTCCAAAATTCTCAACTCCAAAGCACTCCAATTTTTTAAAAAACTAAATCATATTGTAAATACGGTTTGGATTGGACTGATTTTAAACCGGTTTACTTTCACCATAGCTTATTTGAACTAAAGTAAGCGAAAATGAACTAAAGTGAAATTAAAAGTGAAATTAAAAGTGAGATAAAAAAGATGAATTGAAAAAAGTTACCTGCCGCCTCTCCTTCTTTTCTCTCTTCTCCTTCCTCTCCTTCGGGGTTTTAAGTTTTTAGTCCGTTTAGGCTAGAAGTAGTTTAATTCCTTAGAATTAGACTATTTTCGACCCTTTTTCTTTAATTCAATTTGTCTTTCTAATTTGTTTTGCTTTTGTTTTGTTTCCTCTAACCCCCGTTAAGAGTTTGTCTCAATTTTTTTGAGTTTTTTTCCCAATTCTTTGGGATTTTGGTTCTCATCTATGGTTGAGAATAGAATTTTATTGTTAGGGTTCTTATAATAATTGGGAAGGTAATTTGGATTCCTATGGGTTTAGGGTTTGTCATCAACTTTTCGATCGATCAAAACAGCAGCGTAAATTACGCATGTCTCGACTTGGAAAGATGCATCAATATCGAAAATCATTGGCAGCGTCAAGCTTGGAACGTTGAAATATGATCGAGTTATGCCAAAGTTTCAAATTAGTTCCYTGTTTGGTTGTAAAAGTTATGTTATTTTCTCTAAATTTATGGTTTACAAATCTATGTTATTCTAAATGTCGTATGATTATTACTTAATAAAATTACCTCTTTCTCTTTAAAAAAAAGGTGAATCCCTTAAAAAAATTGTCGAGAATTGAACTTAACTAAAATTGGATGAATTGAGCTAAAATTGAGGCTATGTTCAGTTCAACATATTTAAGCATTCTAATGCTTATTAAAAAAAAAGAGTTCACCCGATTAGAAAAATTCATATCAGATCAGACCAGATAAAAAAATTCAAATTAAATTAGATAAAAAAATACTAAAAAAACAATTACAAAAATAGAAAAAAATCAGATTAGAAAAATTTAGACGAGCTGAACATATCCTGAAATGCAATGATATAAAATTCAACACTTATATCATATAATCCACCCCCATATTGCTAGATACAACCCCATATTGCTAGATACAAATTCTATTTTTATTTAAAAAAAAAATAAGGATACGAGTATTAGATATTTAGGTTTTTAAATAAAAAACATAAAATTGATATAATGAGTAGCATAGATAGAATTTTTTAAAAATAAACTTAAAAAGATAATCTAATTAACCAAAAAAAAGGCCTTACATGTTTTATAATGTTCAAATAATAAGTTAATAACGTAGCCCATAGTTACGGGGTAGTTAATTACCCTACAAGGCTACAAATCCAAACTGAGTAAAAACAAAATCCTTATTTGTTGGAGATCACAAAAATGGAGTATTAGAATTTAGAAGTTAGAAGAAAAGAAAGGTGATGAATGAAAATAAATGGAGGGCAGAAAAGCAATAAACCCAAGAAGAGTGTCTCCCATTGCAGCGCCAAAGCAGGGCCCTCTTTGGCGCCGGTGTCTCCGCAATTCTTCTACACTTTCTTTGGTGTTTGCGATGTGAGAGACTCGTCACTTTTTATTCTTCCCATTGCCCACCATCTGTTTGTGTAAATGCGTGACAATAGCYTTTTTATTTAAACATGTCAAATTATGATTATACTACTGTATGACTTTCTTTCTTTGTTTCTTTCTAGAACAACCCCTTCTTTCATTCCTTTTCTTTCACTGACATTCTGGGTTCATGTTCCCAAGATTACCCCATTTCACCTGACCCCACTTCACTAACCTTCTTCCTCAAGCTACTTCACCCCATTGTTCATTCCTTTCTCTTTCACTCACTGTTRAACTTTCTGTTTTGSATATGCATGATTTGACTCTCTCTCTATATATATAAATATTGGACTTAGCCAGTAGCGACCCACGTGTAAATGTAGCACTTAGTTTGACACGAAGAAAAGAAATAGAAGAAACRGACAATGATGAAGTTATATATGGAACAAGGAGACATAGATTTCCAGTTGTTGCTAGGATAGATATTAGATTATTTCACTTGTCCAGCTAGTCCACTGTAACATACACCAGTGTTCCAATGATGGGGTAGAACTTAATTAGAGGAGAACACTGCACTAGTGACTTCTAATGTGGAAGCTCCCGCTCATTTAGATCACATGTTTTGAGTTGATTTTAGATCGAGTGAGTGTTCGAGTACTTAATTGGTCGGTGTGGACTTATATGTGYCTATATATGGTGGTGTTATCAATTTGAACTTTAATGTGACAACATAATCTGTCCAGGTTGTGCCATGTTCATGATAGTTTTACTAGAACAATTTACTGAACTTTGTATGCATTGCATGTATTGCTTTCTGAATACAATAAATTACTTTTCATCAGGAAGCTAGAGTGGTTATTAGATGGATGATGGCGCATTWTTTCCAAATAGTTTGTGTTATATGAGTTAGGGTAATTCTCTCATTGTTTTAGACATATATTAGTAATCCAAATATACTAGAACCATGAATTATTGAATTAGGGCTACTTTGAGAAAAACATGTTTGCTAGTTATTTTGATCAGATTAATAATGCAAATCATCTTGTAAAGTTGTAAGAGATAAGAAATTCATTATATTGCTCAAGAAACAAGAAAGCTATTCTACTGAGAAATAAATAGAAGGAATTAATAATGAAGTTTTCTGAATTTATTCATTGAAATTCTAGCACACACATTTGATCAGTTGATATTTTATTGTTTGATAAGCCTGCTAATAACTAATGAGGTAGAAAATCTGTTCTTATCAATTAGTATAAGACCAATTAATTAGTAAGGWTTCGAAACATTTTAATGATGTAGTTCCCTACATAAGTATACATAACTATTGTATTAGCCCTTTTTTGTCTGTTTGATTGCTCAAGAACAAAGCATGAAATAAAAGCAGGATTAAATAATGAAAGATGGAGGGGTCATTTTTGATTTTTGGGTATGTAGAGAATATTTTCAGAAAGCATGCGCAAAAGAGAATTAATTGGGAAAAAAATTTCATTTTTATTTGAGTACAAATCAAGCATGACAAACCCTAAAGTAAGCTTTGCTCCCTCTTGACATCATTCCACTCACCTTCTTCACTCTTCTTCCCTTCTCATCCCGAGGCGAAACCCTACACTCTTATATACCTTTGCTGCCTTCCTCTGAATCCTCAGTCCTCACCTCTCTTCTGATACTACCATAATATAATCTCTCTTGTGGTTCTCTTGCTTGTTATCTTTGTTAATCTTATTTATTTTTCTTAATGATATTTTTATTACAGGACTAACTAAACAGTTAGTTCTGTTACTTCTGCTGCTTAACATGAACTGATTTAATTTAATGTATTTCATCCTGTTATTATATTCTATATGGTCTATTCATTTATGGTCCTTATCTTGATTTCCATGATTGCATATACAAGTTTATTTATATTGAACATATTTCATATCATATRGAATAATTTTTGAATTTTGATCCAGCGAAATCTGTTTGGTTACCTACACATCAAGTAATTTTGTCTTCTGTTTTTTCTGGTATGGATGAGAATATTTAGCTAACATGTAAGCATCCCTTTAATCGCCTCGCGTGATTGATTTCATCACCTTTCAATGATGACAGTTGAATATTCTGTTAATTTGGCGCGCATGTTGCTGTCCCTTTTTGTTGATTTGATCTCCTCACCTACTCTTTTTCTCCTACTCCACCAAACTTCCATACAGCAGAAGCTCCATATTCTGTCATAAGGTCAATTTTTCCATAACTGCTAGAATAGTCTTCTTCAAAGTGGTGAATGAATGGGACCATTTCACTTCTTTTTCCTTTCCTATTAAAACCCCTCAACTTTTTTTCTTTCTCAGCCCTTCTTTAGTCAGCTAGTAGTTTGAACTAATGATTACAGAATGTTTGAATTTCATCATTATCTGAACTTATATAAACTTTGGGGAGAAGATACTGGCTGATGGCTTGAGTAGGCAAAGGGAAAGCGATATTGGTGAGGTTCAATCCGAAGACAGATTTTACAGGACTAGAGTTGTAAGATACGATCTCAGATTGAGCCGCGCCAATATCACTTTCATCACCATCTCCTTCTCGCCTCTCAGGTTTTCTTCCCTGTATATAAATCTTCTCRGACTTCTTTTGCATATACCCTTTTGTTAATAATATTTATGATTACTTTCTGCATGATTTGCTATAAAGTTGCATCCCAATTCTCCTCTTTTACAATAGTACTTTTCAATTATGGAAGTCTTATCTGTATTTCTTTTGTGGTTGAAAGTTGAACATATTCTTTGTGCATGAAACTTTGATTGTTTCTTTCCTTCTTTATGGTTTCAGCCTGCTTGAAGGTTTTGCTATCGAGCCCTCACCTTTGTTCTTTAACTAGGCTCGGCCGCCACAGTCAGATCACACCACTCACACAAGCATTGAGCTGAGGTAAATAACTCGTTCTCCTTTTCTATTCTTGACTGGTTGTCATCTTAGTGGGATTAATAGCTGGTTGTTGGTGTCATAGTTGTTGTATACTTGTATTGTTCTCTTGTTGCACTAGATAAATTAATAATGCTTCCCATCATGATATGCTTATCAGACAACCTGTTTCCKTTGGATGTTATGAATGGAGCACTTGTCCTACTAAGATGATTCTGGATATTCCACATGAAAAGCCAACATAAGTTAGTGATTTAATTCCAAGCTTATTTTGTCACGATTAAATCTATGTGTCTAGCTAATTAACTTTCGATTYGCTCGACCTCCGTCATGTATATGTTGTCTATGGCTTTTTAATTTTGTTTACCTAGCACTAGCTTAGTAAAGCAGGAAGATAATTCTTTGTTATGACTTTGAATTGGTCATTACAAATTTACAACATGTGCTCCTCTTTTTTATTTTAGGTTAGTTAGGTATATTGTTTAAATTAGCTTTCAGGTGATCAGGTCTATCTTCCATCCCTTCTTTTTTTTTTTTTTTTGAGGCTGTTCTTGCAATATAGTTTTAATCAATGGATAACAATTTCAAAACAAATTTTATTCATTCATCAGATAACAAATTTCAATCAAGGGATACTATATACGAAGTACTACACAATCATCTCTTTAACACAATTGATAAAATCACATGTAATTGATCTCTTGACTCTTGTGTTGTATGGAATTAAGTTGAAAGACTTCCTGTATGCTGCATGGCTTGTAGCCTAATGGAATGCTTCAGTAAGTTGGATATCTCAGCACACATGGAGTAGTTGCGGCTTTGATTAGGTAAAAATTCATATAAATTCACGCGTTAATCTACTCTCTGATCTCCCTTGTTTTTCTTAAAGCAATATACTCATTCGGAAAATGGTAAAAATTTCATGTTTAAATAAGAATGATTTATATTAGTATGGTTTTGCAGAAATTCAGAGAAAAACACAATAAATGAAAATTCAATATTTCCTAAAAATCTTTAAGTGTTTTGTTTTTGTCTTATTACGAAATTACGTATTCTTGAGTTTTTTCAAAATGGCCATTGTCCTTTACCACACTCTAAAATGACGAACGAACTCTTTCAATAGGTCGTAGCGTTTTGGAAAACCGAAAATAAAAGGTTTATATGGATAATTTTTTTTTCAAATGTAGGTATGAGTTGGGAAATGGTTTCTGACCAACTTTTACTTACAAGGCTACATAAGCTAGTCTTAATTCAGTTAGAAAAGTAGTGCAGAAAAAAGGCTTCCTGAGCTAAGCAGCGTTGCAACCTCAAAATGCTGATTTTCTGTTCAGTAATCAGTACTCTATTGTCTATATGTTTAGAAAAAGTCTTAAACATCTAACCGTTTAGATGAAATCTAAATGTAACTGTTAGATGTCTAAGTGAGTTTAATTTGTGCAGGACGCACTAACTGTGATGAAATTACACTATGATTTCCTCTCACAAACCTATGTTAGATATCTAGCCAATCATTGATTTACTCGTTTTTCTTACACAAAGCTTCTTCCCAAAAAATGATTGACTGCTTAGCTTGTACTTTATGTAGCTCTCATTTATGCCTATGTTAGTATGTTGCATATAGCCATTGTTTTACTGGAGACAAATATCTTTCCTGTGTTTATCACCRTCTTCATGATTCTATGACTTAAATTCTGTTTTTTTAATTATTAAATAGTCATATTTTGATGTTTTCGAGTAATATGAAATGAGAAATAGCGATCTATATAGGGTTTTGTGTTTTTCATTATTTCGATTTATCAAGAGTTGAATTACTTACAGTTTGTCTTTTAATAACTAGTCAATCATAAAATAAAATAAAATTGAATGCGTGATGTAAATGATAGATACACATACAGTTTTGGTTTTGCATTTCAACGTTTCGGTTTGTCAAGAATTGAGTGAAAAGGATGATGTAATATACTAGCTGGCTATATATTTTGATAGTTGCAACATGTCAACCCCCAAACGTTGGTATTGAGGCAATGTCGACATCGGCTTGTATGAACTACACAATTTTGTCTTAGGGTTACAATGTTGGAAAAATTAATAGAAATAATATCACCTTTGAGTGGTCTTCCAAAAATAAATCCACTTTTCGATTTTTACATAATAATCCGACATTTTGGGGGTGTCTTCCAAAAATACGATTATACTCAGTTATAAATGAGGAGTGTAACCCATATTATTGTTCTTTTACTTCAACATTATACAGTGTTTCCGGTTCATACCTTCGTTTTCAACATTATACTCCTTAGTTATAAATGAGGAGTCATTTTCCATTTTACTGCTGCTGTTCCATCTGAATACCTTCGTTACATTATACAGTGTTTAATTCACAGTTATGCTAATTCACTTCTTAGCTGACATGCCGTGCCATTAACTAGCCCTTTCGTCCTTGCACCAAGTGGCGGATAACATTGAGTCAGCGAGCGAGCAAGCTTGGAACAATGTCGGAGCTTATGTACAAATGGATGACATTATGGCACAAGACAGTTCGACACACACACTTCCTCAACTAGTAAGAATCAGTTTGGTGATATGGTTCATGAAATGTGGAATATTCCTTCTAGCTAACTATTGCAACCCCGGCCCCTTCTAATGTTGTAGGAATGTATGTATGAAAAGGCTCTTGCTTACAGACTTCCAACTCGATACACTGAGCTCAACGAACAGCACTATCGAGTGGCCCTTAGCTTCAACATAATGTACTTCCTCCGTATCAATTTATCTGCAACAATTGAGAATATATGTGAGAGATAAAATATTCATTGTTYCAGATAAACCGCTATGGAGGGAGTATAATGCTACTGACTACTAGTCACAGTGTCAAGGAGGTTCAGGTGTYGGCGAATTTAATTGTTTTTTMATCCAAACATACCAAATGCCATWACAATGACTACAATTTCTTTGATTTCTAACTTTTCTGTTGCAAAGGTGACATAAAAGGATCATATTAGAGCAATTGGTTGATAATGGYGGTTAATGAAGTAAGAAATAGCAAGAAAAATAGTAAAGAGACAAAYATTTGGGAGGTGGGAAAATCCTTCAAYCAAATCACTTGAAGACTATAAAACRCACCCAAACWAGGAGCTTTGTTGTATTGATTTCAATTYGTGTTTACAAGAGATTACAACTCTCACTAATCACCACTCAAAGCACAAGGATCATACAATGAAGWACTTCWTCAAGAACCCTAGCTTTTGGTGTCTCTTAATGTGTGTTTGTATTTGTGGATGAATTACAAAGTGGAACTCAAGAGGYTATTTATACCCTCGACAAAACTGAGCAAAACCYCCCAGAAAGCGTGCCCCACGCAAACAAGARAGAGAGAAATGCGTGACCCACGCATTCAGGCCAGACAGTTCAACTTGAAACGGCCATAACTTCTTTGTTACTGTAKCAAATCAAGCTTATGACCTACCATTGGAAAGKTCTTTGAACAAGCTTTCACCTCRAACTTGAATCACCTCAAAAKTCKAAGCGGTTTGAGAGATATGCCCAATCGAAGTTGKCCRTGTCAATACTTCCTTTRAAAACACAACCAAGTCATTCTAATCCACTTCCTCGATTTATTATCGAGTCATAATCCAMCAATTCTCCACCTTGACGAGTTAATCAATCTCACCAAGTAACCATTCAAACACAATGAAGGTAACCACCTCAAAAGAGGTGTAACCACCCATACAAGGGTGTCAAACTACATGACCATCAATAACAACCAACCAAGTTTGAGCAATGCTCAAACTTTGCAACCGTCAAAGGCTTTGTAAGCATGTCCGCCGGATTCTCCGAAGTATGCACCTTGTCCAAGGACACTTTGCCASTAGCAACCGTGTCTRTAATATAATGATACTTCACATCAATGTGCTTTGTCCTCCTARGAAAAGAATTTTGATTTCTTGCCAAATGAATAGCACTTTGGCTATCACTATACACCATAGGAACACACCTACCGGACTTTAATTCACCAACAAAACCACCAAGCCATTGGGCTTCCTTGAAGCCCTCCGTCATACCCATGTATTCGGCATCCGTTGTAGATAACACCGTCACTTCTTGCAATGCCGACCTCCAACTAATAGCCGAGCCCTCGAGGCAAAACATATACCCCGTAGTAGACTTTCGACCATCAAGGTCACCACCATAATCGGAATCTACATAACCCTTCAAGTCATCCCCATTCTGACCATACTCTATACAAGTGCTTGTAGTACTCCACAAATACCTAAGGATCCACTTGACCGCTTGCCAATGAGCCTTACCCGGATTTGCCATCTACCTACTCACCACGCTTACGGCTTGAGCAATGTCCGGTCGAGTACAAACCATTGCATACATAATGCTCCCAAKCGCATTGGCATAAGGAATGGATGACATGAATTCCTTGTCTTCCTTAHACTTTGGAGAATCCAAGGATGACAATTTGAAATGAGATGCAAATGGTACGGAAACGGGCTTGGCATCCAACATATGAAACCGCTCCAAGACCTTTTCAATGTACTTTGCTTGGGACAAGTACAAACATCGTCTCTTGCGATCCCTTATAATCTCCATGCCGAGAATTTTCTTAGTCGGCCCCAAATCCTTTATTTCAAATTCCCCTTTRAACATCTCTTTCACCTTCTTAACCTCAAACA
>SNQN01003381.1:46743-61857 GCA_008642245.1 Bassia scoparia | reverse complement strand
CTTTTGAATTGGCTTTGCGGGTTGCTCTGTTTTCAAGGGGTGGAGAGGGTTGGCATATTATAGACTTCTTTCATCTTCTCTCTCATCACATGTGTATCAAACATTATAGATTTACTCTCAGATATCTCACTTCTCAAAACTTAGGTTTAAGCTAGAATTAGGAGTTTAGCTTTGCCCCCCCCAAAATTTTTTCCCCATAATTTTGGTGGCGGGGATTGGGGCATTTAGAGAAGATGATAAAAGGAGGATAGAGAGGAGGGAGGCCTCACGTCGCACCGCGTTCGGGTTTCCAACGGTAATCTATTCACGTAACATCAGAAAAAAATAGATGATAGAGGCAAACGCCTAGGGGCAGTTTTATTTTTCTTGTGCCTCTAATTTCTATTTGTGTATACATTTCAAGTTGTTTGTCATCTAAAACAACATTTTTTGCAACATATAGTTTTGGTTGTCTCTAATATATATTTTTTAGCATCAAATAAATTATGGTTGGCCTCTAAAATTAACTTCTAGCATCAACTTAAATTTTGGATGCCTCTAAAACAACATTTTTAGGGCATCTCACGAAATAGGTGCTCTAAAGTTACCTTTTAGCATCCATTTTTATAGGGGATGATTCGTGCTCTAAAACAATTGGACAATGTAATGAGAATTAAGTGTTTGCTTCTTAACAAGTATATTTTAGCATAAAAGAGATTATACCGGTATGGTACTGAAAGTTACGTTTTTAGCATTACTGTTACTGATTATAATGCTCTAAAAGCCATTTTTAGGCATCGTATAGATTATATTTGCTCTAAAATATTTAGTAGCATCAAAATAATATGTTGGTTTGCAGCTAAAATCACCATTTTTCAGCAATGATATGATTTTATGCTCTAAAAATATCATTCTAGCATCACATATATTATGGTTGCCTCAAAGTCTTATTATATTACCCTAAGACGTAAAATCTTAGAAAATACTCATCCAATTACTCTAGTAAATAAAAACGTCCTATTTTGGGCGTCGTTTCCTAGGTGCCTTTTTAAGGGTGCGGACGGCAAATTGATAATGAACTTCGAGAATATGTAATCTATTTGCCGTTAGCAGTTTTAGCTAAAGTGCACGTCAACTATAAAGACAAAAACTTTATCTGTATTAGTTATGTGCGTCAGACTCGTATTTGAGGTGGCTACCAATACGTCTTTTGTTGCATGCATCCTTATACTTAGTAGTTCAAGTTTCCTAAACAGAATTTACTCAGATTAGTATCTCGTGTCGAATAACAACTTTGGCTTTTCCTGTCATCCTACTTCTCTTCACTACTAAAAACTGTTCTATTGCAACTTTTAGTGGCAACACTTTCCTTACTTTGTTGGCGTTTTTGTTTATAAGTAGTTTGATAATTGGGTAACTCTTTTCATAAAAGTGTTTGATATCTCGCTCTAATTATAATAAGCCAGGGGCGGAGCATGGGTGTCCTATAAAATGACTTAATTACCTTTGATAAAAATAAAATACACATTTTTCAATTTTCTCGAATTAATTAACATGCTTCAATTTTAAAAAATTGCATTTAGGAAAGTTTAAATTACCAAATAAGTAAAATTAATAACCAAAAAATTACATAATAACATCTGGTATGAAACTAAAAAAGAAACGTATAAGTTAAAACTAACACAATTTTCAAATCAATTATAGTGAAATCAATGAGCTGGTAACACTTTAATACATAGAATATTTTTTTGCTTACAAATCTTTTGTAGCTAGGCACGGCTCGCGTGCACAAAATTAGTTAGTCTTTAAATGCACGTTTTTTAAGTTAATAACAACATTATTCCTAGGTAGTGCAAATAACTTCATAGCTATATTATCACTTCTAAGCAAGTTTGAGTTTAAATATGTTGCAATAAGTAATGAAAAATGTTTGTAATAGTACGGTAAAAAAAATGTTGTAGATAAAGTTATGAAAATGTTGCATATGTCCTTGTAAACTAAGCCAAAAATAATTATAAAAATAAATTAAAACACTTTTGAAATACGAAGAAACAAACCAGGAATTCTGATTCTTGTATATTTCCAACGCCTAGACTCAAACACGTCCTCACCGAACCTGCTCTCATTTCATCGATCTGCTTTTGCCTCCCATCGGATCTGCTACTCGTTGGTCGGTTAACTGCTCGACTTCTTCTTCTTAATTCTTTTTCGTCGGTCATGCTTTCGACGTGCTCGGCGTCATTCTCTTCTCCGTATGATCTCTTCTAATTAGTGGTCTGCTTAGCTTTTGGATGCGTTGGTAAGTTGTTTAATTCATATGAGTTTAAGCAGGAATTTGGGTGTATTGATTGATTAAATTTAAACTTGATTTGGTGTATTTATATTGTATTTGAGGTTGGAACATTTTTGTTAATTGTTTGTTAATCAAAAAAAATATTTAAATAACCTTATTCAGATCTAAGAATGATACTTTCAAGCAAAAAAAAAACCTTCAATGATTTCAAGTTTTCTAGCAATAATTCGAAGCCCTAGTCATTCGAAAAAAACCACCAATTTCACAATTCCAATTTGGCGAGCAATCCTATATAAATATTCACTTGCACTGATGCAATTTTATTAGTATTTCAAGATACAATTTGTTGTTAATTATGAATGTTGTTTGGTCTTTGAATCTGTGTTTTTTTGTTGGCCCAATTGCAAGTGTGACCAAGAAAGATCAGGTGGCAAACTACGCCCAATGTGCCTGTGAGACTTGAAATCTGGTCATGGTTGTTTGAGGGTGGTGTTCCTCGACATAAATTGTTTGATTTTTGATTTTTTATTTATTATAATGTTAACAATAGCATTTTCGCTTGTTTTTCTGTATTGTTTTTAAAACTGTCATCACAGAGCTTTACTATGGTTTTTAATATGGGCTCAATCTTTGGCACCTTATTATATAAGATTGACTTGTTTCTGTAAACGCTATTCTAATTGTTCTAGATGGAAGATTCCTAGATGGAAGAATTCTTTTGTAATTATTTTGTTGATGAATCTGAAGATAGCAGGTATTTTTGCTTGAGCTCACATATACTAGTCCAAGTGATTTGAACGATGACTATTGTGAGAAACACTTGAAGGTTATTCTGTTTCCTTATTTTTATCTGGTAGCTTTCCGTCTGTTTCTTTGCATTGTATTGTTAGTATTCCTTTTCTTTATTTCAGAATGTTGTTGCATATTCCTTTCTCTTTAATGTTTTTTAACAAAAAGTTTATAAAAAAGGGTCACTGGTACGAGGATCTGAACTATGGCAGGATAAATCTCCTACAAACCACAACTTTACGACAATTAATGCACCTGATCTTTTACATTCCAATGATGGGTTTCTTTTCTTATTTGTGCTTGCTGGACTTGCTTGGGGCTGATGGAAAGTAAGTATTTTGCTAAACTGAGCTTGTCTCTCATCAAGCTTTTGGTCTGTCATTCTACGGTTTTTGACTCTCTACGAATAATGATACATTTTTGATTTCACGTTAATTTATTATGATGTACGTGGTTTGGTGGTTTATTGAGTGAGTCTTATGTGTCATCTCATCTTTTCTCATGTGTATGTTGTCTGAAATCTAGCTTGACAAAAGGAAAGATTGTTGTTTATTTCTCGTACAGTATATTGGCTCTAGTTTTGTGTACATGTGTCACATTGAAATACAGACATTTGGAAATATAGGTCTTCTCTTTCAGCATCGGACTTAGGAATAATCTTATCAAAATATGCATGTATGGTAATATGTAAACTTGCCTATAAATAATTTAAAATATTATTTGTTCCGTTCAAATATCAGGACATATGCCAAGAATAATTAGAGTTATTCGATTACATGTAACAATACCACGCCGTCACTAAAAAAGGAGAGTATTAAAAAAAGCATAAGCATGATGAAGAGCAATAAACCTTTCAAATCATCGGTCATAAGCACAATCAATTACAATAGATTTTGTTTTTTATGTTGATCAAGTTATAATAAGCTCTCCTTTGTTTGTTGTCTATGTTGATTCTTTACATTGTAGGTGTCTGGTGATGGATTGTAAGTGGACATTGAAGATAGCACGACTTAATAATGACATGCATTCAGGCCCGGATGATTATTGATTGGATACACATATCGGGTTGCCTCTCACCGTGTTTAGCCTGATGTTGCCCCTGCGTGCTTACCTGTTATGGCTGCTCGCTACGAATTTCTGGTTGCTGCAGTACCTTTAGCAATTGACGATCGACTGTCTCTGGTGTTGCTAAGGGCTTTATGCTTGTCCTTTAACTGTGTATTGCTAATTGTGCGTATTTGTGGCTCTTGTCTTTTATGTTGTGTTTTTTAGTGATTTGTTTCTCCGGATTTAGATGTATCAGTCTACGTTTTATAGTTGCCATGCTTGGCTGTCAACTAACGTTGTACCTGTAAAATTTGAGAAATTGATTATATATACTAAAATAGCATACTGTTTTTTTTTTATACATAATAAATAATACTCTAATTTGTTGTCATAACATGTCATAAAAAGTTGATGATTTCCTCTACTTGTAAATAATTTTGGTCTTCTAAATACCTAGTTTAATATAATATTTCGAAAATTAAATAAGATTGCTTTTATTTATATTTGCGGCAGATAATTTATAATTGCTCTAAAGTAGTGG
Organism: Bassia scoparia; assembly: GCA_008642245.1. Taxonomy (NCBI): domain Eukaryota; kingdom Viridiplantae; phylum Streptophyta; class Magnoliopsida; order Caryophyllales; family Amaranthaceae; genus Bassia; species Bassia scoparia. The sequence goes on along the minus strand of SNQN01003381.1, from coordinate 57,208 downwards.
ATTTAGCAACAGTATTTTTTGTGCCAAAAAAGTGACATTAGAAGCAACTAATATTAGCGAAAACTTATGGGTGCTCTAAACAGTAGAGTAGTTGATTAGGCAATATTAACTTTTATGCCTCAAAAAGGTGAATTAGTAGGCAAACTATAATCAGTGACATGCTAATGGTTGCTCTAAAACAATTGTGTTCATTGTGTTCTATGATTGTGTGGCTCAAAAGGTGATTAGGGGCAACAAGTTTTAGCGACAGACGTATGATTGTCTTAACTGTAGCGCTTTTAGAAGCACCCACTATTGTGGTGCTCAAAATAAGGTGGTAAGGGGCTAACCATTTATTTAGGCGACATACGTATTTGGTTGGCCTGTAAATGTAGGCGGTTGTTAGCAGCAACTATTGTGTGCCTCAAAAAAGGAGGTATTAGGGGCAACCTATCATTAGGGACGGAGTAGTTAAAAGCAACAGAAATTTGCTTCTATAAGACATTAAGAGGTACAAATTTACATCTTTAGATGCTAATTTATGTAGTCGCTCTACATTATTTTTTTGTTGTAGTGTAAAATCTCGTTTATTTTCTTCTTGTTTTACTTGGTTGTTCGTTGTTGTTTTGATTGTTTTTGCATAAGTTTGGATTTATACTTGTTGTTCGGGATTTCTTCTTGCTATGCTTGGACTTGGTTTGAACTTTCTATTGAATAAACATACTCCTCGTGCTTATCAAGGAACGGAGCCTGTGCAAAGCATCAGCAGCATAAAGATCTAGCTTTTACTGATTCATACTGTGGGTACTGCCAACATCCAAGATCCATTCCATGAGCACGCTCGTACGAGGATGCCTAATTGTCCAACTCTCGCTCGCAGACGAGAAGCACTCGGGGGCCCTAACAATGATACCAAACGAGATCAGTAAGCTTGATCTTGTTATCTAAGGGACAAGCTTCGTCACTGAAAGCAAGCCTGTCAGCGATAGTAAGTCATAGGGGATCAAAGCCATTCCCATGGGAAGTGAAATGGTGTTCGTGGTAATCGATCTCACTAAATTCTATTTATTTTCTCTTGTTTAATTGGATTGTTCTTGTTGGTTTTGATTGTTCTTTGCCATAGTATTGGCCTATACTTTGTTGTTGGGTTTTCTTCTTGCTTGCTTGGATTGGTTTGACTTGTCTTATTGCAATAACAATTGGTCATAGGCCGAGGTTATCTTTGTGGTTTGGTGGCTTTGTTTTGAAGTTCAATTGTAGTTGAAGTAAGAAAACTCAGTTTTGTTTTTTAGGTGTTTGAGTTTGAATTATTGATTGTATTTGGAAACTTGATTGCTAAACCCTAAATTAAGTGGAAGAGAACAAAATAAAAATTAGAAGTTTGATGGGAAGACTTTAGCTTTTGGAAGATGCAAATAGGGACTTTTGTTTCAAAAGGTCTTCATATACTATCGATTGGCAAGAGCCGGATAGTAATGAAAAAGGAGGATTTTTGGAGAGTGCTAGATAGACAAGCATTGTGTGATTAGGTTATCTTTAAGCATGAGTGTTGACTTTGGTTAATGAATAACTACAGGAGGAGGTGTTAGGCACTTATCGACCATGTATGAGAGCCTTTAGTATCATAATAAGGGTGTTCTTGATTGCGTCGTTGTTTTGAGGTCCGGATGATGATGGTGGTTCGGCCGACGGAACACATCATGAGATTAAGTTCGATTTCTATCCAAACTATTATCAGGTTCGACATAAGTTTGATTTGATGAGTGAAAGCCTTGATTTTGCTTTCTTCGTTGCTAGGTCATTTCGGATGTGGTGGTTTTCCGCTATTAGCAGACTTTCGGGGAAAGATAAAGTTGGAAATGGTGAAGAGGTGAGGAGACTTGATCCTAAGTGAAAGCTTGAGAAGGAAGAGTGGGTGATGTCTAGTGGTGCTGTATCGCTGAGGGGAACGAGGAGACAAGCAACAGAAGCTCAAGGGGTCGATCGAAGAGTAAGGGGAGGAGTAAAATCGAGGTTCAAAATCTGGAATTGATGTGTTGGAGATTGTGGTCAAGAGGGCATATCATGAAGGATGTCCTAATTCCAAGAAGAATGGGAGGCTGGGCGCAACACACAGGAGGCGGGGACTTTATTGGTGAGTGTAGCTTGAGTGGTGATTCGGGTGAATGATGTCTTGGTTCTTAGCGTGGAAGCTCCAGTGGAAAATTGGAGTACTTGATTCGGGTGCTTCCGTTTCATTCTTCTCGTGCAAGGAGATTTTCAAAACTTACGAGTGGGAGGTTTTGGAAGGGTTTATTTGCGGATTGGAAGGCTTTAAGACATATGGGGGAAGGGAGATATGTTAACGATCAATGACTTCAAGTGGAGTTATGGAAGGCTAGAGGACAGTGAATACTTCCGCAGGCTAAGAGGAAAAATCTGCTTTTACGGTGGGATGCAATTAGACTCAAGCAGTTATAAGTCTGTTGTTGTGAGGGAAGTTGGAGAGGTGTCAAGGGAGCATGGTGGTTGCTAAGGGGGTAAAATGAGACTTGTACACCTACCATAGGGTGTACGAACATGGTGGATTATACTGCGATTTGAGTTCAAGCTATGGCAATACTCCGGCTTGGTCGATAAGTGAGAAAGGGGATGAATTGCTAGCTTCAAGGGGGAGTTTGTCGGGGTTGAAATCAGTCGACATGGATTTTCTGTGGAGACTTGTGTTTCGGCAAACAGAAGAAAGTTTCTTTTACACAAACCACGGTCCTGAAAAAGGAGAAGCTTTAGATGTTAGATGCACATATGTGTGGGGTTCCAATATCAACAATCCCTTGGCGGTTCTCACTTACTTGTGTCATGTCATTCATGTGATTGAGTCAACCAGGAAAGTATGGATTTTACTTCATTCATAAGCACAAGTCGGAATGTAGTTTGACAGGTTCAAGACTTGGTGAAGGCGGAGTTGAGAATCTTGGGATGAAGATCAAGACGTATCAAGTCCGATAATGGAGGTGAGTATGAGTTCAAAGCTTACATTGATATTTGTAAAGGAACATGGATTTGTTTTGGAGAGGACTGGTTCATAGGCAAGCCTCGACAAATGGGGTCGTGAAAGGATGATAGGACGTATACTATGAGAGAGCGAAGGTGTATGAGAGTTGTACTGCGGGTCTAATATATAAGTGTTCTTTGTCGGTAAAGAGCGGTATGCAGTTATGCTAACTGTTTCTTCTTGGGTCGTTATTTGATACATCTCTCGTAGTCCCGGATGGGCATAGGCTACATAATCGAAAGTCTTCATATGCGGAGTTAAGAGGAACTGCCTCTTACTGTCTTCGGACTTTTCTCAATTCTGGTAAGATATATAATCGCGAGTGGCAAAGGAATGTGGTTGGGATGGAATATCGCGGGCTCACTGAAGGCTGTGCGGATGTATGGTAGGTTATAATACACCTGAGTCTATGCATAAAATGTCACGGCAGAGGGAGAGACAGCTTGATCTAAAGGCTTAAAATGAGCTATTTCTTTAAGGGGTTTGGAGGTGATCAGGTGACTGATAGCGGTATATACAGACTTGCTGTTATCATCGTGGAGGTGGTAGAGGATCGTCCTATAGGGTTTCGGTAAGCGTCCTATAGACATTGTGACATTCAGACGACTTTGATAAGAAGTCTCCTTGCTATAAAGATTAATCATTTGTCTTGGGAGGGGCTGTATGTCTATCGAGAGAAAACCTGCTTCATATTCTCTGGTACCAAAGACATTGCAGAGAATGTAGTCCTTCGTTGAGTCTTATAAGAATGAGAAGTCTATATGCTAGCAGAATTGGTGGTATGCAACAACAGCACAATGAGAACGTAACTTTGCTCGTTATCTTTCAACGGGCAGCAGTCTCAGGTTCTCTCACTCAATTGGGATTTTATCCATTCCGGTGGGTTCGATCTTGGGGGTGATTGGGCAATTGTAGAAGGATCGACTTCCGATGTCCAGTTTTTGACGGAGATGACAAAATGTTACTACACTATGTGAACGGTTGGATTGGGTTCACATGGGAAGGTAAAATATAGTCTTCTACTCATAAGAAAATGGCGGCCCGCCACCCCAGTGGCGCCGCGCCACCAGGATGGCGCCCCGCCACCTGAGTGGCGCCCCGCCATGGCCCTTCTGCTTCATTCCTTTGCTTCAGCTTCAAACCAGAAACAAATGGCGCCTCGCCATAAACATGGCGGCCCGCCATGCATCAGCTTACACTTCTAAAATCTTTTCTACTCATCTCCACACCAAAACTACCTTTCAGAGTAGAGTTCAGCTCCGCTTTCTCCCTATTTTTGAGGACCTTTTTGTTGTTTCCTCCTATGATTGGGGCGGATCTGGCTATGTTGCTCTGGTGCATTCTATGAGGATGTGCTGCCGTCAGTTGGATGGCGCTGCAGTTCCTGCGCTAGCTGACTATTGGAGAGTGCTTGAGGTAATTTTCTTTAACTCTTATCGCCTTGTCTGTATTTTGATTTACCTCTATTGGTTTATCCTGTTAGCTGGAATTGCAATTCTGGGCGTACGAGTCTTTCCACGCATGGGCTTGGTGCCTAGGTTGTTTCCCCTTGCGCAGCCTGCTCGATGGTCTGTGATGATGCGGTGGACACCCTGWGACACTCCGTCTTGGACTGGCGGACTCCGGCAGCCGAGGAGGATTTTCCGCCGCTTGAACCCAGTTGAGGTGAGTTTTTTACCTGCATGTTGTCTTTGAATACTTGTGATTTTAACCACATCTCACTACAGGTGGAGTGACGCCCATGGAGGCGAGTAGGGAACGCAAGGCCGAGGAGGTTTGCTGTAGCGGGCGAGCTCGCTAAAAGACGACGCATCTTCTGGGGGCCTCAAGGGCCTGTTTGGTACCTTAGAGAGCGTGTGGTGAGGCAACATAGTATTTCTGAGCCTACAGTGCCTCAGGATCCTCCAGAAACTATGATGGATGAGGATCTGCTAGTCACCACGTTGTATAATGACTTGAGTCATGGCAAGGCGGTAGAGTACCATCTCTTGCTTGGTGCTAGAGGTCAGGGTGCCTATGAGCGCTTTATCGAGGAGCAATTAGCCCCCTAAGTTGAGCTAGTTGTCGAGGTATGAGTCTTGTTTATCCACACCTTTTCTTTGCAGTTGTTTTCCGTTAGTCGTGCACTAACATTGGCTTGGCTTGTGAAGTCTGACAATAATCTCGGGGAAATCCCCTTTGTTGGCTTGAGGATTCGTCCTTGCTTTGACGAGTTTATTGAGCCTGCTCCTCTAGTTGCTAGAAACGCTCAGAACTCGATGCCCCTTGGAGCTGGTCAGTTAGGGAACATTTTATTTTCTTGATTCTATCTTTTCATGCTAGTATTCACTCATTTGCTGACTTGCTTGACTTGTGAAATAGATGCCTCGGGCAAGCGTTATGAGGCTGCTAGGAGTGATAGATGCCTAGAGACACTCCTACTGTCAGCTGAGAGATTTGGTAAGTGCAACAAATCTTGTGATTTCAAATCTTTGCGGGGTCAGGAACCCGTTTTWGACTCAAAAATCATTTTGTAGGTTTGTCAGGGTGACGATGAGGGTGTTGACGTCGATAGCCATGTGCGGATGAGACCAGTCCCCAACCGGGGTAGAGCTTCGACCTTGTCGGGCACTAGGTTTGCAAGCGGCGCTTCAACTTCTCATTCTCATCCCGGACCTTCGACTTACTCTACGGTASCAYGGACCCCTTCTGTAGTTTTTCCCTGATGAGTTGTTGGACGAGTTTGCTTTGTAGTATGCTTTGCAAGTGCTAGCTTCACTTGGCTTTTCGACGTGTTGCTAGCAGTAGATGTACCTGTCACATGTAGGGAAAGGGGGTGACCCTAGCTTTGCATGGGTTGATTTTAGGAATTAGCTTAGACCTATGTAGACTTATTTGTTGACTTTTTCTTTATCTGACTCGACTTGACTAGACTCTAGCTTAGCCTCGAGTGTTTGTGTAAATATGCCTAAACTTGTGTACGACTCTAGACACAGCTCATTTTGCAATGTCGAGCTTTGATTACAATTTGTAAAAGCCAACTTCCTAACTATATGCAATGCATGTAATTAAACTTCTAAGACGACGTCGATCGTCTCACTACCAGAAATTCGCCTAAAGCCGACCGACATTATCGACTGAAAAGAAATCGGTTGGTAACACTGACTGACACCGACCGAAATCGGTCGGTGTAATATACCGACCGAATTAACTATCGGTGTAATATACCGACCGAATTAACTGTCGGTATTACCGACCGATTTGAAATCGGTCGGTATTAATGACCGTTAATACGGTCGGTAAGTTAATTATTTTTTTCCATTAAAATTTTCCCACCATCAGCACGATTTTTTTTAAAAAAACACATATTTTATCACCGACCGATATTTCGGTCGGTGAGTATTACCGACTGATACATCGGTCGGTGATCCTTTTTTAAATAAAAAAATTCTTGTAGAGCATCATCGCGTGCCCTTATCATCAATTACGTAAAACCAAAAAAATTCGCGGGCCCTCAACCTTTATCTCTCTCATCCTCTCACCCCCTATTTTCTGATCTTACTCTCTCTCTCTTCTCCCTCATCCTCTCACCCCCATGTCCTCATTCTCTCTCTTCCCCTCATCCTCTCACCCCCGCACTCACTCATCACCCCAACCTCTCACGGCTGCTCACCACCACCACCAATCGCATACGGTCAGGGCTGCCCACAACGTCCACAACCACTCACGGATGCTCACGAACGGCCACAACCACAAAAAGGTATGTGTTTGTGTCTAGTTTTCATTTTTGTGTCTAATTTTCGAATTCACGAGAGTTGTCATTCGTTTTTTTGGGTTTTTTTTCGTTCGACTTTTTTATTAGATATAGGTTTTTTTATGAGTTTTTTTTTTTTATTCAAGTCGATTTTCGGTTGGATCTATGTTTTTGTTCGATTTCTAGATTTTTTTTTTAAAAAAAATCTTTTACTTATTATTTTTAAGGTTATTATTTTTCTTTTCTTTTCTTCTGATTTGAATCAATTTTCTGATTTTTTCTGTTTTTTTCTGTTTTTTCTGATTTTCCTAGTTATTTCTATTTTTCCTAGTAGCGCTAGAAATGAGCCGATCTTGCTCAATTTTCGGTTTAGGCAAGTTTGTTTGTCCCAATTGCTTATTAAATAGGGTTTATGCACACCCTAATTTATTCATTACAACTCCTTAGTGCCTTAAAAACCTCTCTTACATGCTTTATACTCATTAATTCATTACATCGATGAATTTGCAACAAACAAATGGAGAGAGACTTTGCTACATGCTCTGAATAATGTGCTTTGAAACTTGGCATGCTCGTGAAAGGGAGACCTTGCAAGCTGAATTGTGACTTTTTCTTGACTTTAAGGATAGTAAACCTTTATACAAGCCTTCTTATGCTGCTATAAGCCTATGACCCATTGATGCATTCTCTCTCGTCTTCGCGGATAAGGAAATTTTCCTTTGCCTGAAGAGCTTGGTTCTTATTGTATTGGCCTGTTGTAGTCTTCTGTATCCCAAATACTGCTTAATCCTTTTGTTGACGATATGAGCGAACTCGAGACTTTGTCCAACTATTTCACGACGCATAGTGCCATTGTCGAAATGGCAACTATTCTGCCTTTGATTGATTACATTGCTTGATGCCTCTTGTCAGTTAGGAGGTTATACCGTAGACGTGCATTATGACTCTGGTGCTTGCCGTTGCGTCGTTTTTCTTATTTGTTCACGCAACCAACATGTAGTTCATGCTACGCCAGTCATCTTCTATATGTCTAGCAATGCTGTGAGCAGCCCGTCGTAAACTCCTGTCGTCTGGCATGGAGCGAGAGTTAATCATGTGGTTGATTTTCTTAAAAAGGACGCATGTGGCCTGCTCTGGATGCCCGTTTTTTGCAGCTTGATGTATTGAAAGATATATGGTTTTCTCCTATCTCTTGCTATATTCGAATGGTTTTTGGCCTTCTTACGGCCCTTTTTGCTGCCTACTAATGTTGTTGTTTAGGGTTAATTGAGTTTTGGTTGCTTTCATGATTTAGAGCTTTTGGACTACATTTGTGAGCACAACGGAGCCTGTAGGATGAGTAGTAAAGAGCTAGGATGAAGCTACGCGATTGCGACGCGACGTCGGACTGTGGGAGCTCAGATGTACATTGTCGACTCTTTTGGCATAAGTCACTTGTTGTCATGTCTATGGGCTCGCCAATTCTAATTGCGCTGCATTAAAGACTGACTCGCAAGAGCTATCGATTTTGAAGGTCCATATGCTTAATTTTGACAACCAGCAGCTCGGGATTCGCTTCAGAAGAGAGTCCCAGCGAAGCTGCCGGCGCGAGTATTACTAACCGCCGTTTAGCTTGAAATGACGTTTAGGCCCGCGATTTCTGATTTCTATTTGTCTTGCTTAATTTTTAATCGAGGGATAAATGTAATTTACAAGGGCTTTTTATTCCTACGCTTAAGCAGCTATTCAAAGGGATGATACTATTTTTAAGGAGACTTAATTATTTAGATTTATGTTAGTTTTAGAATACTGTTTTCTCTTTAATGAGTACTCCTAGTTAGTTGTATATCATATATTCATATCTTCATTATTTTGAATTATTGATTGTATATATCTTATGCTCTAATCTTCCCTTATCTATTGAGGTGGTATAATTATTCGTTTTCTATTCTTTTAATTATGTTGATCATTATGATGAGTAGTTCCTTTCTTAGAGTGCAATTGGGGATATATGCATAATTAGCTATGTCTGGTTTATTCAATTTCATAACTTTGACAATTTAGTTAGAATCCTACTGTGAATGTTCTTTATGTTATTCAATTAGTAGTGTCAGAATTAATTGCGTAATTAGATTTAGTCACGAGTTTCTAGCATCACGATTAACTTATCAATAAGATCTACGTCAATAGTAGAACGAACCTACCCTAGCGCAGAGAGATATGGTTAGAGAGTTCTATGCTTCATATCGTTTTCAGAGAAGAACTTTGACCCATGTTCGATTGTGCCTCATTATTGCAATGTGATACCCAATATTGTATTGATTTGTTGTTATAGTGATCCATAGCCCTAGACTTTAGTTTATTATAGTTAATTCGTTGCTTTCATTAGTTAAACCTTAAAATAACTCAATCAAAAACCCTTTTACTAATCTAGACGCTTTTAATTAAATAATAATTAATTGTTGCTTCCTTGTGGATTRGACCCTGTTACCACTAGCTACGTTAGTTAGTTTCATAGTTATTTTTMATAGGTACGCGACAAGCCTGTCACAGGTACAATATTTTCACCTGAATATTTGCAAAAAAGTGCATTTATACAAATATTATTGCTTGTTTATTGATGTGATGACTAAATATTGCACATGCTGCTGTTTCTTGACAAATTTGGRTGATGGAGCGTTTGAGCTTAGTTGAGGCACCCTAGAATCCTGTAAAATATTCTACTAAGGGATACTTTTCCCGTAAGAGGGTCCATGTCAACAAGTCTCAGCATGAGTGGATTCTCATCCTTGTTGACCGTGGCATTCTCGTGCGGTGGACTGTCCCTTGGTGGGGTATTAGGAGTATGGTGCATACTCGCTTGTCTCCATATGTGCATGTGACTAGCTTGACTGCGTTGACCTTTTATTTCCCTTCAAGAGTGATGAGGCAATTCAAGAAATTTCAGCTTATCCCTARTGTTGACACGGATCGTCCTAAGGACAAGCGCAATAGAGTGGGAGAAATACTAGGAATCCCATTCTACACTTTAGGTGACCCCACTTGCTCGAGGTGACCACAAGATTCCGCTCACTACCYTGTATGGATGAACGTCACTAATGTGATGGGACGTAGTACTTCTTGAGCTGGACTAAGTTGGTGAGGTTGTAGAAATTATCACCATTCGTGTCCATTAGTTGAACTGTCCCTTTTGGCAAGATCTTTTTGACAATGTAACTGTTTTGCGAAGTGCTTTAATAACCAAATCACCTTTGTTGATGTCTCGTGATTTGACTCGCTGATTGAAATACCGTTCGACCCTCTTTTGGTATGCTTGCACATGATGCAAGGCTGCTAGCCGTTTTTTCATCGAGCAGAGGTAACTCGTCGAATCTTGCCCTTACCCATTCCGCTTCCGGGAGTTTACTTTCTAGGATAATGCGTAGAGACGGGATCTCTAGCTCTACTAGTTGAATAGCTTCGGCACCATAGACCAGTGAGAAATGAGTAGCCCCCGTTGAGGTGCGAATAGACGTCTTGTAACGCCATAMWGCGAAGTGTAGTTTTTGCGMCCAATCTCAATAATTCTCCGTCATCTTAGAGTTAATTGTTTTGAGATTTTTGTTAGCTGCTTCAACTGCGCCATTGGCTTGTGGCCTGTATGGTGATGACTTGTGGTGCTGAATCTTATATTTGGCGATCAGATCCGCACATTCTGCTTGAAAGTGGGTGTCGTTGTCACTAATGATTTTGTGAGGGAC
>SNQN01003381.1:31774-42923 GCA_008642245.1 Bassia scoparia | reverse complement strand
AGACCTTTTGAACTTGCTTTTCAAAAAAAACAAAAACATAGAAGCAAGCAAAAAAAAGATAAAAAAAAAAACGAAATATAAAAAAAAACAGTGAAAAATGAAATAAAAAGCCAAAGGCAATTTTCGAGTTCATATCAGCTCTTTTACAACTTTTTGAGTCAGTCAATAGGCAATGGAATGATAACCCTAAGACATTGCATTGGCATCACAGTTGGATTCGACATGACAATTAACTTTTGGTCCATGTACAACAGGGTAGGGCCACCAACGGTTGAGCTTGTAAGACACAGGTTCGTTCCACGATAATTCGTACAAAACTCTGTCAATCAACACCATTGCCTATGGCCGCGGAAACTCTCAACATCAACTCAGGTATGGCCAAATTGGACTCATAATCGACACCGCTCGAATCACTCAGCTAGAGTTCGATGTGCTCCGAGCTCTCAATTGACAAGGTCCCTGAACTCAGAGAGGAATGAGCTTGAGTATAAGAAGTTGAAAGACCCGAATCGCTGGCTCGACAGACTTATCACAGAGTTGGTCAACATATTGAACCTCTCAATCTCCAACGAACATCTCTCCGGGGAAGAATTTGAAACATACTGAAGTAGGTAAAAACGCAAACTGGTGCTCAGACCCCTGGAGGCTACTTAACCCGACACATTGATCCAGCTTGACAACTCCGCAAAATCTTACCCACCGAAGGGAGTCCTATATCTCGAATTTAAGCTCGACTTTTCACACAAGCTTACGGATCCTTAACACTGCAGAATAAGTAGCGACAGCCTCCTATATTAGATCCTAAAGTGTACAGGGAGGTTACTTCAAATGCACAAGTACTCTCGTCTTGAATTTTCTGTTGCACGACCCAATTTGAATACTTGATTGCTAAAGGGGCTATCAATCCATTGAGACGACCTCCTGAGTACTAACTCGAAGAAAAACCAACGTGTGGTGGAGCAGCAGACAAATATGCAGGATATTCATTAAGTCGTGGATGATCCTCGAAGGTTACTTCCACCTTTAGGTAACTTCTGCAGATGTTGATGAACGCAAGGGAAAGTTGAGCGATAGGTGGATTCTGCTGCTTGAAGAAACTAGACCGTCTTTCGACCTTCCATCTTCAAAACCAATTCATCAAACAAGCCCCGAAATCAGTTGCACTAACAATGGAGTGCTTCAATGTCGACGAGGAAAGCATTCAAGTCAGATTTGTTTCACACCTCCTTCAAGGGAAGTCTGCAGATGCCTTATCAGACCTCAAGTGACCCATGATCTTTGTGACTGCTACAAAAAAGGTCATGAATCAACTGAAGCTAAGAACAGGAATGAGGTATGGATCTGCCCTACCTACAGTGGCACACACTTTCCAAATGTGAAAACAGCAAAATCCAATCATAATGGGCATAACAGAATCACACTCAAAAATCGTTGGCTGACTTACCGAATGAAGTGCATCTAACAAATTTGTTGAAGTTTATGCAATGGAACCAGATCTTTGGTGAGCATGTATGATATATCGTGATGGGGAAACGAAATTCACTAGAATTCCGTGTTGGGATAATACTTAACGATCTAGAGAAATCTCCGCCTTAATGGTTTTTGGTGGCGAAACAGACATCGAGAGTACCTTGGAGATTACATGGAAAGCTCGTGGTTTGATTCCGACAGTGAGCAACTCTATCTTTACAGAAAAGACTGTGTCACATGGTTCAAAGAATACATCTGCAATTCGTAGACGGGGATCCTGTCCCCACAAGCAAAGCATCTGCCTTAAAGATGGCTCAAAGCACAAGTGTTTTGAAGAGCTCCTAGTTTGAACCAAGAAATCAACATACCTCCAGCGGAAGTAGTGTATCGAACACGCACGCGCTTCTGATGGAAATGACCAAAGAGCATTCGACACCCCTCAGAGTTAGTTCATCAATATGAGCGCACCACGCACACAGCTCGAAAGGCTTTGATTCATAGTTTGGGCTTCGGCAACCCTGTGGGAAGAAGTACTACTTCTGGAGGCAGGTCATCGACTGTTTACCATGGGCGATTCAGGAGGAGGACTAATCGATGTTTGAAGCGACATCGGGGAGAATCTTAGACCGTAGTAAGTTCGATGTCTTAGGCGTTCGTCTAGAAGCTGGACTGGCTACGTCTTGTCCGATAGCGATAATTATGGAGGATGAACACTCATCTTTTTAAGGGAAGAGTAGACGCAGCACTGAATGATCTGAGGGTCTTCCATCGCTGAATGGAGAGGCCTACCTGTGATTAGAACTCACGCCTTTCCTATGTCAATCAAGTTTCATCGGAGACACATTTTATCTGTTATCCTAAGATTTATAATAATATACCCTTGTGCTTGACTTACTCTCTTATTGCTCTTATGATTGCCTTAATTGGCGAGAAACAACAAAAAAAATGAGTTAATAAAAGCAATGGAAAGAGCACGAAATGAAAACTGTCACGGTCATGCGATGCAAACAGCAAAGGTAGACATGCTCCGACCAAACGGACACGCCGTGGGGATACAGACTGGTCCTGAACTGGAAGTCCGCAAGAAGGGAAGAATGTTGCAACCGCTTGAAGATTTATGGGATGTGTATTTTTGGCTTGGTTGTATGAAGACATGTCCAGGCGAGATTGATCAGAAATATCGCAACATCACACACTTCCACTCAACTAGAGGTGGAGATAGAAAGCTCCGACCGATGAAATCGGATGTTGCGCCCTTAACATTCGGCAGGAAGTCAACAAACAACACAATACAGGCTTCATTAAGGTCATGAATTACCATGGATAAGCCAATGTGTACCAGTACCTAGAAAGATGGACGGGTTTCGAATGTGTGTAGAATTTCATGACTAACAAAGCAAGTCCAAAAGATGACTTCCTCTACACATAGAGAAACGTTTTCGTAGACAACACAACAGCTGCCTTACTCTCGTTATGGATGGGTATGCGGGGTAATAATCAGTCAAAATGGCCGAGAAGACATGGAAAAGACAACCTTCACCACTCCTTAGGCGGGCTATATGTGCTACATCGTCTGGTGATGCTTTTAGTCTCAAAAATGTAGTTGCCACATATAACGAGGTGCCACTGCTCTGCTTCATGACATGATACACGAAGAAGTAGAGGTTTAATGTCGACGATATGATCATCAACGTCAAAGTTGCTGTGGAATTACCCCTTTCAGCGACTCTATAGGAAGTTTCTTCCAAAGAGATACTCATGGCAATTCAACATGCAGTCTCAACCTGCAAACAGTGCTACATTCAGAGTCACTTCAAAGCAAGCTCTTAGTTTTTTTATCATCAGTCTCATAGAGGGGTCGAAATTAAGAAGCAAAGCACTCATCGTCACTTAGACCATCCACTCAATGGAAAAGGAGATCCGAGGTTCTTGGGGTCGACTCCAACGACGTCCGTTTACAATTGTATGACTCAACAAAGTCGCAACGACTATTGATTCTAGTTTACAACCACTTCGACATTACGACGCCTAAGGAATGATCACCTTGCTATATGAGGATTGTTACATGACTCAATGACTTGTTTGCTATGWATGAAAATCTAGGGTCCTTAGTCTAAAATCACGCAGCACGTTGTCACGCTAGCATAATCCCTATATGCAAAAGAAAAACAAAATTCCAGTCACCTAGAGTCAGTTACTACCTTAGCGAACGGGTCAGTCCGGGTGTCCAAGAGGGTCCCGTGACTAGGCTCAGAACGATCCTTAACACATCCAMCCCGCTATGATGATCAAAAGAGGTCTAAAACATTARGGATTTATGGGGCACGCAGTCGCGCGTCATGGTGGGGAAGGGCATCAAGCTTAAGACTTGGTTACATAGGTAGTGCACCAMCGCCAATCTTAAACGGGCCCCCCCGGTCTTGTCTCAAGTGTAGAACACACTTATATGAGACGTGATGCCTAGTGTAGATACCTACATTTTTCCTTAGCCCAATACAGCCGATGATAAGACACCCCTTGCAACACACAAGCTGAATTGAGAGAGAGCTAGGACCCTAATAGACCCTAAAAAGGCAAGTTTTCACTACATAGGGCACATTTTTGTACACAAATCACCTTTAAAAGTATTTTTAGTTTCAAAATGATTTTAACTTATTTTTAAACATTTTTCTAGAATTTTTCGGAATTTTTCTTTATTTTTCTAAGCATTTTTAGCAATTTTCGGAATTTTCAACAATTCCAAAATTCATGAAATTTTACCACAACACACTATAGTTTACAAGCAATGTTATGCATATTTTTCCATAATTTTGGAGTTGTGGAAAATTAGTTATGAATTTCTYAATCAAAAACGCGCACAAAGCGAAACGGCTAATTTCAAGAGCCWCGGGGCCACACCCGAGCGTGGGGCCCACACGAATATCTCCCCATATCAATCTACGATTTTGTGTTAAAATATCAGAATCAAAAAAGGGGAAAACGAATCAAAATTTCAATAAAATCGGTTGCAATCATATAAAATCTCACATATTTTATATGATTTTATCTCGATTTTATTTCATTACGATCTCATTATTCGAGGCAAGGCGAATCATCCAAATATCCCAAAAATCTCAATAWAATCAGTTACAATCATACAAAATCACACATATATTTTATATGATTTTATCTNTTTTGTTTGTTTTCGAGTTGTGAATTAAAGCAATCATAAGAAGCAAAAGAGGAGTAAGCAGAAAGGATATATTATTAAAATCTTAAGAGAGTACAGATAAATTTGTCTCCGAWGAGACTTGATTGACAAGGGAAAGGGGGATACTAGGCTCCTTGACAGACTCAGGAGGASACTCCCTAGGACTAGCTATCCTAGCTTCTACGACCCTAGACTCAGAATCAGTCTAAGATTCCGAATCCTCAAACATTAGTCCTTCGCCCATGGTGCAGTCGATGACCTTGCCTCCAGAAGTAGTTATCTTCACGGTGTTGCGCAAACTATGAATCAAGCCTTCGATTGGTGTGATGAGAGTAGTGGGGTCGAATGCTTCTTTGGTCATTTCCATGAGAACCTCTTATTCKGCTGGAGGTGTGATTTCTTGGTCAAACAGGAGTCTCAAACCTTGTGCTTTGAGGCCATCTAGGGCAGATGCTTTGCTTGTGGGGACAGGATCCCCGTCTACGAAGTTGCAAGTGTTAGTTTCTTTGAACCATGTGCTTCTTTTCCTGTAAAATAAGGAAGTTCGAAACGAGCGTTTCCATGGTAATCTCCAAGGTACTCTCGATGTGTTTCGCCCCAAAAACCATTAAGGCGATATTTCTCGAAGATCGTTAAGATGTATGGATCCCAAACGAATTCAGGAATTTTCTTTCCCCATTCACGATATACATACATGCTCCTACCTAAAGATATGGCATTGCATAACTTCCAAATTTTGTAGAGCACTTCATTCGGAAGGTCAGCCAACGATTTTTGAGTGTGATCTTATGGCCCATGGATTTGCTGTTTMCACATTTGGAAGTTTTTGCCTGTAGGGTAGGGTAGACCATCCCATCCTGTCTTTAGCTTCTCGATCATGACCTTTTTGTAGCAGTCACAAATCATGGGGTCACTTGAGGGTTGATAGGCATCTGAGACTTCCCTTGAAGGAGGTGGAACCAAACTGACTGAATGCTTTCCTCGTGCGACATTGAAGCATCCATTGGTTAGTGCAACTGATTTCGGGCTTGTTTGATGAATTGGTGTTATGAAGATGGAAGGGTCGAAAGAGGTCTCGTTTTCTTCAAGCATGCAGATATTCACCTATTCGCTCAACTTTTCCCTTGCGTTCATCACATCTTGCAGAATGTACCTAAAGGTGAAGCAACCTTCGAGATCATGGCCACGACTTTAATGATATCTGCAGTATTTGTCTGGGCTCCACCACACGTGTTTTTCTTCGGGAGTTAGATCAGGAGTCGGTCTCATGGATTTGATAGCCCCTTTAGCAATCAAGTATTCAAATGCTCGTGCAACAGAGAAATCAAGACGAGAGTACTTGTGCATTTGAAGAACCTCCCTTGACACTTTAGGAGGTATATATAGGAGGCTGTCGGCCTCTTATTTTCTGCAGTGTTAAGGATCGTAATGCTTGTTTTGAAAAGTCGAGCTTAAATTCGTAGAAWTTTATAGGACTCCCTTCGGTGGGTAAGATTGTTGCGGAGTTGTCAAGCTGGATTGAATGGTCGGGGTTAGTAGCCTCAGGGTCTGAGCACAGTTTGCGTTTTTTACCTACTTTCAGTGTTTCAAATTCTTCCCCGAGAGAGTGTGTTCGTGTGGAGAGAGGGTCAATTATGTTGACCAACTCTGTGATAAGTCTGTCGAGGCCAGCGATTCGGTCTTTCAACATCTTATACTCAAGCTCATCACTCTTTCGAGTGTCAGGGACCTTGTCAATGAGAGCTTCGAGCACATCGAACTCTAGCTGAGTGATTCGAGCGTCGAATGAGTCCAATTTGGCCATGACCTGGTTGATGTGAGAGTTTCCGCGGCCATTAGTGCAATGGTGTTGATTGACAGAGTTTTGTCTGAATATCGTGGAACGAACCCTGTGTCTACAAGCTCAACCGTTGGTGCCTACCCTGTTTGTACATGGACCAAAAGTTAATTGTCATGTCGAATCCAACTGTGATGCCAATGCAATGTCTTAGGGTTATCATTCCATTGCCTATTGACTGACTCAAAAAGTTGTAAAAGAGCTGATATGAACTCGAAAATTGCCTTTGGCTTTTTATTTCATTTTTCACTGTTTTTTTTTATATTTCGTTTTTTTTTTTATCTTTTTTTTGCTTGCTTCTATGTTTTTGTTTTTTTTGAAAAGCAAGTTCAAAAGGTCTGACGTCCGTTTACAATTTTATGACTCAACAAAGTCGCAACGACTACTTCGATTCTATTTACAACCACTTCACATTACGAACCTAAGGAATATCACCTTGCTAGATGAGGGATTGTTACATTGACTCAATGACTTAGTTTTGCTATGAATGAAAATCAGTCTTAGTCTAAAAATCACGCAGCCACGTTGTCACGCTAGCATAATCCCTATATGCAAAAGAAAAAACAAAATTCCGAGCACCTAGAGCAGTTACTACTCTTAGCAACGGGTCAGTCCGTGGTGCCAAGAGGGTCCCGTGACTATGCTCTCAAACGAATCCTTAACTACATCCATCCGCTTTGATGATCCAAAAAGAGTCTAAACATTATGGATTAGGCACGCGCCGCGTCATGGTGGGAAGCATCAAGCTTAAGACTTGGTTTACATATGGTGTGCACCCACGCCAACTAAACGGGCCCCCCGGTCTTGTCTCAAGTGTTAGAACACACTAATGGAGACGGGATGCTCTTTAGTGTAGATACCACATTTTCCTATAGCCAATACAGCCGATGATAAGTACCACCCCTGCAACACACAAGCTGAATGAAAGAGCTAGGACCTTATAGACCCTAAAAAGGAATTTTCACACACCTAGGGCACAGTTTTTGTACCTACAAAATCACCCTTTTAAATATTATTATTTTCAAAATGATTTTAACTTATTTTTAAACATTTTTCTAGGGAATTTTTCGGAATTTTTCTTTATTTTTTCTAACATTTTTAGCAATTTCGAATTTTTCAAACAATCCAAAATTGCATGAAATTTTACCCAACCCACTATAGTTTCAAGCAATTGTTATGCATATTTTTCCATAATTGTGGTAGTTTTGTTCGAAAGATAGTTAAAATCTTCTTAAATCAAAAACTGCGCACAAAGCGAAACGGCTAATTTTCAAGACACGGTCCACACCGAGCGTGGGCACCATCAACGGAATATCTCTCCCATACAATCTACGATTTTTGTATTGTTTAAAAATCAGAATCAAAAAATGGTAGAAAACGAATCAAAATTTCAATAAATCGGTTGCATATCATAATAAAATCTCACAATATTATATGATTTTTCTCGATTTATTCATTACGATCTCATTATTCGAGTGGCAAGGATTATAATCCAAATATCCCAAAATCTCAATAAAATCATTACAATCATACAAAATTCACACATATATTTATATATGATTTTATCTGGATTATTTCATTAAAATCACACTATTCAAGGCAAGCGAATCAGCCCTAGATTACTCGAATAATCTCAATAAAAATCAGTGCAATTCGTATAAATCACACATATAGTTTGTATGATTTATCTCACTTTTATTTCGATTTCGCGCATGCTGTATAAATACAGGAACCCCGGTCTTATTTGGAGGATTCACACGCACTTCAAACCACGTCACTCTGCCCATTGCTCTCCTCCTCCTCTCTCAAATACTCTTCCTTACTTTGCAATTCAAATCACCAAATTTGTTTTCAATTCTTTTACACATAAATACAATCAAATCTCTTTCAAAGTTTCTGTAAGTCTTCAAAGGCTACAAGGTTCTTAAGGGTCGAAGCATCGTTCTCGATCGAAAGCGCCGTGTTTGCAGAAGTTAGATTTGGCCAATGTCTCAATTTCTTTACACCCTTTTGATGCTTCTAGAAATTAACTTCATTATTTAGCAGTAATATTGATTAACAACGAATTCACATGAATTAAAATCAACATTAGGCACAAACCTTAGATTCTTGTTGAATGCTTGCATGCTTTGCAAATCACACATACTTATGTCTTAAATAAAACCGACAAATTGCATTTCTCCACGCCTATTAAGATTGAATCTTAGACATAATTGGCTATTGGCACCCTTTAAAATGGATCTAAAACAACACAGTGTCGCAACAACAAATATCCTACTGTACATTATTTCTGTTAACTAACCCACATTAGAATTGCTATGGCTTGAGGCATTATATTTGACGCTAATGGCACTACTTTACCCGTGCCTTACCCTTCCCCTGAATCTAACCTTTGGTGCACTATAGAATTATACCTTCGCCTTGTTCATGCAATATAGGCAAGGCTAAAATGGGTTCCGCATTTCCCAAAAGAAGTGCGGTGGCAACTTCCTTCTTCTCGTTTCGAGTATAAACACACAAAACTCCACATACTCACACTATGCAAAAACTAAGAATTCAATTCTAGAAAAAACCGATCAAATTCAACGTAATTGTACCCCCTGGAGCAGAGACTGACCCAGTCCACTTGTACGCCTCCGGTGCCCGTATAGTTTGTTTGGCGACTCCACTGACGGATTCAAAAATTATATCTTTTAGGGATGTGTGGACAGATTACCGATATTTCATGGAATTCAAGTCTATAAAAGAGGGCATGTGTTAAGCATCCTGCATTACACGGAAGCTTAGGTCGGTGGCAACTGAGTTTCCGTGTTTCTAGCATCACGTCTCATATAGAGTGTTGCTCTACACTTGAACAAGATCGAAAGCTCGCTTGAAATTAGGCTGGTGCACTATATCTATGTAACCAACTCTTTAATCTTGATTGCCCATCCCCAACCTGAAATGCTGCGACTGTCGTCCCTACAAAGCCGTAATGGTTAAACCCCTTCTGAAATCAACAGCGGGCTGATGAGTTATAGACCGTTCTAAAGCCTAGTCACCGGGACCCTCTTGCGAACACGCCGAGATCGATCCAGTTCGAAAAATAGCCAATAACTCTGGGTGGCTGGACAATTCTTTTCATTTTACGATATAGGATCATGCTAGGTGTGACAATGTGCTATTTTAGCTAAACTAAGACCTTAGCTTTGGCATATTAAACAACAATGAGTCGATGTACAGTTGGTAACAGTTTCTCATAAAAAAAGTGCTCATGCCTTAGGGTCGAATGTCAAAATGGTGTAATAAACTTAAATCGGTTTTAAGCTACGTATTTTGCATCGCACCAATTGTAAACGATGCGCAAAAAAATCCTAATTCGCCTTAAAAAAATCAAAAATGTTAAAAATAAAAAATCGACCCAAAAGAATAAGAAAAAAAAAAGTTTCGGAATAAAAAAAAAACCAAATAAAAAAAACAAATCAAAAAAATTCAAAATAAATAAAGCAAAAGCGAATTAGGCCAGAATCGAGTCTAATACACTCTCATGCCAGGAGTAGAGTCATCGACCACAGGCAACTTCGGTAGTCGCAAGCCCCACGTTGTTGCCATGGTCACTCTTACCGAACGAGTGCATTACTTTAAAAGATCACATACAATACATCATTGATGACGGCCTACCTTCTTGTCCCTTCCCGAGGGTAAGAAGCCAAGCAACTGGAAAGAAATAGTCATCACCCCAGCACTCGCAGTTCACAACAAGAAGGCGACATGAGCAAGATCAATAAAGATTCAAGCATAGGTTGAGTCGGAGAGTCCTCCACCTAGACATTAATTTTCCCTTTTCTTTCCGCTTGTCGATCGTATGGCCAATTAGGAATAAAATCTGTCATCTCATTAACCTTCCACAATAATTAAAGTTCTTTTTCTTTTTCTTAGCCGTTTCATGGCCTTCGACTTCCGATGATAAAATGCTAATCAAAACACATGACCTCACATAAACAAAAAAAAAAATGAAAAGAAAAAACAAAAAATGAATAAATTGGACATTGCCTCGAAAGCCTTTCTTCATAGCTCCACAAAAATATCCATCTCCCCCATGGTCATTTCTATCACCATGTAACAATCAAAGCGCAAAATCCTCTTGCAACCCCTTTGAGCCTTATCTTATACAAACATAGACCAAAAGAAGTCGATTTTGTTCACACCTACATCTTCAATTACCCTCCCCCCCATTCAAGTTGCCCCAAAAAAGGCACGAAAGCCAAAGCAAAACAAAGTTTGTTTAAACAAAGACAAGTATGTGTTTAGACAATACAAAAAAGAAAAGAGAGAAAAACCAACAAAAAAGTCAAAAGAAAAACCTCAGCAACAAAGCAGTGACAAAGACTACCCAGCTCACTCCTTGCAAAAGTCAACAAAAAAAGGACAATCAAAACAAAAAGGCAAAAAAGGCGAGTATGCATACAGCAGTTTGGGCAAAACCTCACACCCCACACCAAGCCTACATTACAACCCTAAATAATCCCTCCTTTCCAAGTTGCAGCATTTTTCTTCTCCTGTCTTAAGTCTATAAAGGTCCTATGTCCCCCCCACAATGTGTTCTTTCCATGCTATGAATAAATGTAGCCCAACAACTTGAGATCTAAGTCAGAACTAAGACTCATTCCACA
>SNQN01003381.1:10738-23673 GCA_008642245.1 Bassia scoparia | reverse complement strand
AAGAGTTCGTGCTCTCTCATAATAAAGAGTTTGGGTTCTCTCACATCAAGAGGTTGTGCTCTCTCACAATAAAGAGGTTGTGCTCTCTCACATAAAGAGGTTGTGCTCTCTCACAATGAAGACTTCGTGCTCTCTCATGATGGTGCTAAAGAGTTTGTGCTGTCTCACATAAAGAGGTTGTGCTCTCTCACAATGAAGACTTCGTGCTCTCTCATGATGGCGCTAAAGAGTTTGTGCTGTCTCACATAAAGAGGTTGTGCTCTCTCACAATGAAGAGTTCGTGCTCTCTCACGATGGTACCAAAGAGGTTGTGCTCTCTCACATCAAGAGGTTGTGCTCTCTCACAATAAAGAGGTTGTGCTCTCTCACAATGAAGAGTTCGTGCTCTCTCACGATGGTACCAAAGAGGTTGTGCTCTCTCACAACAACCAAGATGAAATTAAAGCTAAAGAGYTTGTGCTCTCTCACAACAGCCTAGACAAAATAGAAGCTAAAGAGGTTGCGCTCTCTCACAACAGCCTAGACAAAATAGAAGCTAAAGAGGTTTTGCTCTCTCACAACAGCTAAGACACAATCAAAGCTAAAGAGATTGTGCTCTCTCACAACAACTAAGGCAGAGTTAAAGCTAAAGAGGTTGTGCTCTCTTACAACGATTAAAACGGAATTCAAATCAAAGAGGTTGTGCTCTCTCACAACAGTTAAGACGGAACAAGACTAAGGAGTTTGTGCTCTCTCACGATGACAAAGATGAAACTAGGCCCACACGATGATGAAAAAGAGGTTATGCTCTCTCACAATGGCAACAYAAGAGTGTTCGTGCTCTCTCACAATGGCAAAAACAAAGCTAAAAGATAGATGCAGGCATGGACACAAGTTCCCCATGAAGTTCAGGATGGAGGCACCGAAAAGGATGAAGGCAAATAACAGCAAAAGCACGCACACAAAAATCCCCAGTGAACACAAGAGAACTAATGGAGATGAAAGAAAGCAGGTTAGCAAAGAAAGCAACATCAACACAAGGACTAATAGACATGCATCAAGTAAGCAAGCAGCAAGCAAGCAAGTAACAGAAACCGCAMGTGCAGGTAAAACTAACGCATTTGCTTTGCTGGTACCGAGTACTTTGGGTTTCGTTTTATGAGACTTTGGTCTCTACAAACTCAGCCAAAGTGGGGGCTTTTGTAGATACGTACATTTATCCCTAGCCCAATACGGCCGATGATAAGACACCCCTTGCAACAGACGACAGCGAATTGAGAGAGAGTTAGGCACTACAGACATAAAAAGGACAAGTTTTCACTACATCGAGACATTTCGTACATTAAGCACCCAAATTTTCATAATTTTTGGAGTTGTGGAAATTAGTTAAGAATTTCCGAAGCAAACCACATGGGCTGGGGCCAACGAATTATCTCCCCAAATCATCAGTGATTTTGTGTTAAAATATACAGCAAATAAAATCAATGATATTTATTTCGATTTTATATTATACGCAATCTTCAAAAAGGGAAAAGAACCAAAATCGCAATAAATCAGTTGAATCATATAAAATCACATATTTATATATTTTATTCGATTTATTCATTACGATCTCATTATTCGAGCAAGGCGAAACAGCAATATCCGAAATGCAATAAAATCAGTTGCAATCATTATAAAATCACACATATATTTATATGATTTTATCTCGATTTTATTTCATTACGATCACTATTCGAGCAAGGCGAATCAGCCAAATATCCTAAAAATCGCAATAGGACAGTTGCATCATATATAACACGCATGATATTTTAAATGATTTTATCTCGATTTTATTTTCAAATTCGATCCTTGCCTATAATACAGGACCGGCCTTCATTTGCAGGATTCACTTGCACTTCAAAGCCCTCACCTGCCCATTCTCTCTTCCTTTTCTCTCAAATACTCTCTTACTTGCTTCAAATTCACAAATTGTTTGCAATTTTTTACACATAAATACAATTCAAAGGTCTTTCAAAGATTCTTTAAGGTTCTTCAAAGGCTACAGGGTGCTTAAGGGTTCGGAGCATCACTCTGATCGAAAGCGTTGTGTTGCAGAGTTAGTATGAGGCAATGTCTTAATTTCCTTACATCCTTTTGCATGCTTGTTAGAAATTTAACTTTCTATGCTATGTAATTAGCATGTAATTTTATTAACAACAATCGACATGAATTAATAACATTAGGCACAACCTTTATTTGTTGAATGCTGCATGCTTGCAAATCACACAATTTTATGTCTTTAACAAGACGACAAATTGCATGTTTCACGCCTAATAAGACTAATTCTTGGACAAATTGGCTTTTAGGCACCTTTATAAGGATCTAAACAAAAATGTCGCAAAAAACAATTAGTCCTATGTGCATTATTCTGTTAAGCAACTCACATAGTAATTTGCATGCTTAGGTTAAAACGGGAATTTGTGTTGTTGTTGTCTTTTTTATAATGGACTCGCAAAGTAGAGGCCGTAGACGCGCGGGCGGGGGGGGGGGTTGCACTATTCACCTTACCTTGTCCCCAATCAAACCTTTGGTGCACTACAGACATGGAGTCTTCGCTTGCTTCGTGTAATTATAAGCAAAGCTAAACGGGTTCTGCAGATTCCCAAAAGTGCGGTGGCAACTTCCTCTATCGTTTGGGTATAAACAACAATCAAGCATACTCACTATGCAAAAGCAAGAATTCAATTCTAGCAAAATCCGATCATCAACTAATTGTACCCCGAGCAGAGGGACGACCAGTCTGGCCCGGTGAGCCCAGACCGTAACCTAGAAACGGAAACTCAGTGCTAACGACCTAAGTTCAGTGTAATGTCGGATGCCTAAACACAATGTAGTCTTAAGGACACAAAAATCGCATTACAATTTGAGTATTACCACACTTACTATAGGTAATAGCTTTATGAATTCCAGTGAAGTCGCAAAAAACTGTACGGGCGCCGGGGCGTCACTGAGCCGACTGGGTCTGGTCCTCTGCTCCGGGGCTACAAATTTAAGGGCGGCTCGGTTTGTTTACTAGAATGAATCTTGCTTGTTGCATATTGTGAGTATGCATGGAGTTGTGTGTTTATACTCGAATAGAGTAAAGAAGTCGCAACGACTTCTTTGGGAGCTGCGGAATCGTTTTAAGCCTTGCCTATAATAATAAAGCAAGAAAAGACTCATGTCGGTAGTGCACCAAAGGTCTGGATTAGGGGACAAGGTAAGGGTGAAGTTTGCACAGCCCCCCCCCCCGCATCTAGCATCATCTACTCAGTTATTGCGAGTTCATTGTCCGAAAGACACAACAAAACAAATTTCTGTTTTAAACCCTAAGCATGCAAAGTTACTAGAGCGTTTTTTTACAAAATACTATCAAATAGTGTCTAGTGTTAGGCATTGTGTTGTAAATTCCGTATTCTAGGAGCCTAATGCCGATTGTCCATAGTTATCTTATTATGCGAAAAACACGAAATTTGCAAGTCTTGTTAAAGCATATTATAGGTGTGAGGCAAGCATGCAAGCATTCGTGCGAGGAATTGAAAGTTATGCCTTAAGGTTGATTTTAATTTGAATTATCGAATCGTTATTAGTCAATATTTACATGGGAATTACATAGAAAGTGAATTTCTACAGCATGCAAAGGGGTTTAGAATTGAGACGTTGGCCTCAAACCTACTCGCAACACGATGTTTGAAGACCAAGGACGTATCTTGGACCTTAGGAACCTTGTCGAGCCTTTAGAACCCTTGAAAACCTCCTAGATCTAATGCGAAAGATGTTTGAATGTGTTGTAAAGAGATGTAGAGGAGAGAGGAAAGAGTTGAGTCTCTCAGTTCATCCTAAGTCGTTGAAATGAAAGAGGGGGCCTCATATTATAGGCAAGGGTCGAAATCGGCCAAAAAGAGGTAAGCCTTGGCCGTAATTAACGCCCAAACTGGGCGCAATTGCGCCCAACACTACTAGATTTTGACGCTTTGCTCTGCTTGAATAGCGAGATCGTAATGAAATAAAATTGAGATAAATTATATAAATATACTCGTGATTTATACGATTGCATCTGATTTATTGCGATTGTAGTGATATTTGGCTGATTCGCTTGCCTAAATAGTGAGATCGTAATGAAATAAATCGAGATAAAATATATAAAATATACGTGTGATTTTATAAGATTGCAGCTAATTTTATTGCGATTCTCGGGATATTTGGCTTCCTCGGGATGCTTGTCTCAAGGCAAAATATCCGGGATGGTCGCTTTGCTCAGTTGTGCGTTTTTGCTTAAGATATTCGTAAATATTAAACACAAATCGAAAAATTATGGAAAATATGTTAAAATTCCTTGTGAAAATAGTGTGTTGTTTAAAATTTATGAATTTTAATTGTTTTCATAATTTAATTAATTGTCGCAAATTAATTAATTGCTGAAAATTCCGAAAATTGCCAAAAAGTTTAGAAAAATTTCTAAAAAATCTAGAAAATGTTTAAAAATAAGTTAAAATTATTTCGAAATTAAAATTCATTTTTAAGTGCTAAATACCTGGAAGAGGTGCTCGTGTAAAGGAATTTGCATTTTTAAGGCTTGTCAAGGTCCTAGCTCTCTCGATTTTGCTTGTGTGTAGCGAGGGGTGTCTCATCATTGGCCATTTTGGCTAGGGACAAATGTAGGTACTACAGTGATGTTATAACCAATATTTTTTTCCCAAAGAACGACGTCTCGATGACTCAAATTGTATCCCTAGAATTTCTCCCAACCCTTGAGGTGTTGAGGGATGGGTTCTTGGCAAGTTCGACCCTAAAATACCAAGCGTAGTGCCTCCTACGAGCGTTTTGACTCTAGCGTCGTTTGTTGTCGCTAACTCAAAAAGTCTCGTATGGACTCTTTTGAGGCTCAAATTCCACTTAGGTCCATATATGATCATATGACCTGAATTTATCAAAATTTTTCGATAATTTTTCGTAAATTTTTCGGACACTCATTTTCGTTCATTTTCGTGATGAATAATCTACGTTTTCGCACAAAAAAGACGTCTCGGGCATACAGTTCGATTTTGCCCAAATTTCTCCCACACTTAAGGCCTGTTTGGTAGGTGAGAAAAGGGTGGTAATGGGAATGAAATTTTGATTGCCAAATTAGGTTTTTGGTACCATTCAATGTAATGCAAGGTAATAAAATCTGGTAATGAAATTTCCAATTTGTACAAATTTATAAACATAAAACCCTAGTATTAGAAAGGCATGGTAATGAATCATTCCTTCATTGTGAACGCGCATGTTCTCTCATCCACATATTTAAACCCCTTTTTTATTTATCTGTCATTTTTACTTCTTTTTTTTTCTCTCTTCTTTTATATCTTCTACTCTCTCTAAATTAGGAGGAATAGAACGCGGCGTAAATCATCAATTTGTCGGTCGAATAATTCTTAATTTTCAAGGAATCTACATTTCCTTAATTAAAACTACTGCACAAATGTTTTGTTTCAGATATTTTTCAATTTTTTCGATTATTTTTATGAGATTAATTTGTAGATGTATTTCCACTTTTGTTGTTGATGATGAATACTAGTATTTTTGGAAATAACAAAGTGATATACATACATCTACAAATCTAATAGTTTTGAAAATCACATCGAATCGAAAATCTAAAAGAATACCTACAACAGAACGTTGCTGCAGTAGTTTTGAATTAAGGAAATGAAGATTACGTGAATTTAAGATTTCGATCGAAAAATTGGTGATTTACGCCGCCTTCTGAGGTTTTTCCCTAATTTTAGAGAGAAGTAAGAAATATGAAAAGAGAGAAAAGAAGAATGAAAAAATGGCAGAGTATAAAAAAAGTTTAAATATGTGGATGAGAGAACATGCGCGTGTCACAATGAAGGAATGATTCATTACCATTCCTTTCTAGTACAAGGTTTATGGATAAATAATAATGTATATTAAATTCTTACCAGCTTTATTATTGCATTACCAGTGAGTGGTACAAACACTAAAATTTGGGAATCAAATTCATTCTCATTACCCCCGTTTTTATACACTACCAAACAGGCTGTAAGGGTTATGGGAATGACTTTCCAAGAATTTGACCATAAAAATATATTAACTCCCACGACTCTTTCGCGTTTTGTGAATTATAATAATGACGCCAATTGTTTTAGAAAATCTGTGACTTACTCTCCAAATTCGCAGTTGAAGCAACTTAACGTAATCGTGATATACTTTCATCTCTTAATCGTCTCCTCTTAGTAGTTTTTCCTCTTAGTAGGGTTTCGTCCCTCTCTGTAGGGTTTGTGACGATTCTTCCGGCCGACTCTCTTCTGAGCCGCGGTGAGTCCCTTTTTTTTTTGCTTGTGTTGAGTACTCGGATGGTGTATTCGGGTGTTGCGTTCCCCCTTCTGCCTTGTGAGATGGTGGTGCTAGGGTGTGCGAAAGGAGTTTTAGGGTGGGTGTTCCTGCTTGCCCTTTCCTGATTGCTTTACCACTGGGAACCACAGTTGGGCGGCGCTATGCTCGGGATATTGCTCGAGTGCTTTGTTTTTCAGGCTGTATTTTCGATTTTGTTCTGCCTTTTGGTTTAATAAGCGAGCCGCTCATCCCTTCATCGTCGGAGTTGGGTCGTCGTTGCTTGTTCTGCCCAGCGATGTTCGTTTTGTCGTTGATCGCAGGTTGGCCACCTTTAGGGACCGATCTTCTGGTGCGATTGGATCGGTTGCTAGCGGAAGCCTTGGAAGGATTCTTCGTCTCTAGTGCTAAAGGTTAGGTCTTGGCACGAGGAGCGTGGTTCGAATGACTGGCAGTGCTGGCGGTTGGGGCTCGTTGACGGTGGCCCGATTGAACGGGGTGTTCGTTTAGGGTTGGAGTTTGTGTGCTCAGGTTATTTCTTTTATTTTGGTTTGTTTGGCGAGTTTCATTGATTTTGGCTATCCTTCTCTACAAGTCGATTGGGAGTTTGGTTACAGTCGTCGTCAGAGATTACAGTTACTTCACCGGGCTATGGTTTGATAGACGCTCCTATTATTGTTGGTTGTTTTATCCAGCGTGGCTCGGGGGTTGTGCCACTATTGTCGATCTGGTTCATCAGGATAGCCAAAAAGAAGTTTGTTAATTTTCTGATTGATTGTAATTCTTGTTTCTTTTACTGTTTGTAGATGTCGTATGACCATTAATTAATGAAATGTTCCCTTCAAAAAAAAAAAAAGTAATCATCGATGATATTGTGAATTTGAACAAGAAAGTTAGTTTCTAATTACACACGTGACATTATACTAGAATCTTGAATTAATTACACACGTGACCATTTATACTAGATCAATTGTTAATTAATTACACACCGTGGCCATTATACTAGAATCACTTGTTAACCGGTTTTAAATAACGTTACTTAATTTTTCTTAAACCTTGACTAACTTAAATTACATTGTTGAAGTACATTAGGGGTTTTTTAATTCTATAGTCAAACAAGTCCATTATACGTAGTATACTTCTTCTTGTCAATCATAATTTCGCACTGTTCGCGTTCAAATTTGCACTGTCCCGTTCTAATTTCCTATGATTTGACAAAAGATAATATTCTGTTAAAAGAGGGATTTAGTATGTTAGTGTTGGAATGTGTGTTATGTTGGCTTCTCTGTTTGATTGTTTATTTGTATAATCGTCTCGTGTTTTTGTGGTTGAGATATGAGTACCTAATCGGTTCACAGAGTAAGTATCTGCATCTAAGTAATTTTATTACACTCTGAATATTATTGACTGTTTATATTGTTATATTACACATAGTTGATTGGCAAGCAGGAAGCAGGGGATTAGGTGTCTATGACCTCAGCTTCAAACATGTGCTATTCTACTACTCGTATGATCATTACGGAGGAGCAAGTCATGTTGCTAGCGTACGACTGTTAGACAGCTGTCCAGTTTACCTATTGAAACTGTGATCAAACTTTCTTTGCTTCAACAAGGATGCTGCTGCTACTTGTGCCCTGTACTTGAAGATCTCTCCGTGTGTGCTCATTTATACCATGTCCATTCATAGATATCTGTCTTCTCTTCGGAGATTAATACGT
Organism: Bassia scoparia; assembly: GCA_008642245.1. NCBI lineage: Eukaryota > Viridiplantae > Streptophyta > Magnoliopsida > Caryophyllales > Amaranthaceae > Bassia > Bassia scoparia. The sequence goes on along the minus strand of SNQN01003381.1, from coordinate 15,619 downwards.
AGACATATTTGCATGATGATTCTCATAACCCTGATACTATCCTTATTAATACTCCCATTTAGAGATTTGTGTTCTGTGATATAGAGATGATCTAAGTACGGAACAACAATCGACATTGTGTATATTTTGGTTTGGAAAATTTAAGGTTACTTTTCATCAATTGGGAAAGCTTATTGACCCCTGTCTATGCTCAGTTTAGCTTTGGTGGTTAATGCTGCACACAGGTTTGTTTCAATTTCTGGTCTTACTTAATTATCATCTTATTATAATAATGATAAAAATAAATGCTTAAGTAGTTTTGTTTTTGTATTAGAAATGGTTAAATGACTCATGACGGGCTGTCGCTTGCTATCTGTCTGCGTGAAGGATCTAAATTATGCTGAGTTGAAGGATATCTGCCGGTGTTGCAATTTGACATATCTAGAGCTGGATGCTATTGTGCAAACTATTGGAATAAAGTGTTGCTTGCATTTTTGAATCGTTCCGCAGTCTTAGAAACATCGTGTTTCCAGGGTTAGTGTGCGGTTATGGTCTCATTGGTATTGATTTACGTGCTACTTTAAACTAGTGTGGTAACACGTTACTAATTAATGTCTTCTTCTTGCGGGTTTGGATTCATACACCATGTATAGTAAAGCAACCATAGTTACTTCACAAAGGAAGAGGGGATTGAACACGAGTTGGAAAAAACGGTTTTGCAGTAACATGATCGTTACAATTTTTCTAGTGGGTTGTATTCAAAATGATTGGTGTGTCAAAGCATTGATTAAGAGTTTTATGGGGACAAAAAGAGAAGTAGAGAATTGGTGCGTTCTGCTAAAACATGCTTAGTTTTGGATGAACTGGTATTAGCCAGCCACGCACTAGGAGTTATACATTGAGAGCACATTGCGCGAATATACAAGGGCTCTCTCACATGTTCAATTAAATTCAGTAGATGTGAACCCGATTGGACCCTGTTTTAGTGTTCACTATAATTTAACTTGAACACTTTGAAAATTGTAATTTTAATAACTTGTACTTGTATCAGCTAAAATAAAAAATTCATTGTGTTGTGAGGCGCTCTAACACAATAGCAATTTGGTCAATTATTTAGAGAATATATCGTTGAATAGAATTTGAGTGGTGAATCCATATAAACCATTTGTGCAAGGAATGATGATGAAGACAATTTGTAGAATATCTAAAACGTGATTATGAACCTAATATATGCAATTGTTCATATAATATTTACATTAAGTTATTGCACAATTATAACAAAAAATCACATTCAGAAAGCAGGCAGCGAAGTCGTGAGGCCACCTCGCACAGATATGGAGTGTCGTTAGAAATGGATTCTGCAGTTCTCAGAAATTTTGCACGTGAAATTAGTTACTTCGACGTTCCAGTACTTAGAAAGTCGAACCAACAAAGCCAACTCAAATCTTGCACAACAACTTTTGAATTGTTCTGCTTACTTATATTGCATAGGATTAGTCATGCTATAAATCGAGAGAAGTTGGTCAACTAGACATATAAAAGAGAAAAGATTCAACTTCATCAGATCAAATGAATCAGACTATAATTAATATAATAGGTTCATGATCTATTTTATGGAGTGTAATTATAGCATTTATACTGGATACCTTGCACTGCAAATGAGCACCCTCACATTATCCTACTAGTTTCATTCAAATAACAACTTTATAATAGAGAAAACTGATCTTTTCCTATTCCACTTCCTTCTTCGAATTTTAATAATCAATTACTTATTGTTCATTTTTGACAAAACATATACGAATATTACATATTTCGTCTGGGATTGATTTATACCCCATCTACAATTATTCACAATTCAACTTACATTAGCTCCTAAAAAATAAAATACTCGTTAACAAACTTGGGTGTGTTTAATTTTGTTATTTTTGTTCCCATTATTGAGATTTGGTTATTTCAAATATACACAATCTACATAAAATCCTCTCATCCGTACAATAGAGAAACAATTCGAATTCACTTCACAGCGGTGTGACGCTCTATGGGCTCTATTGCTTTCCCAAACTTTTCCCGTAGGCTGTAGCCCGTAGAATTTAAATTAGTGATTCATTCAAATAGCTGAGCGTCATCATAAGTTGTACAACTGCGTGTAGACTTGAGGGCGATAGATTTCAACTCACTTGTAGGGAACTTAGGTCCTCACGGTTCAGTTGATGTATTCACGGACATTTAGTGAATGGCATTATTGGAAAAGCAAATAATACACTTGATTATATAGTAAATATTTAAGACGATAATAAGTAATATTAAAAGATTAATAACATTAATTAGGAATCTTAATCATATAATGAAGTTATTATAACATTGATTACACACTTAATGGAACGTGTTTTAGGGTATTAGTTATCACTGTGCTAGCTACTCTATATCATGATAATATATTTCTGTGCTTATCAGCCCAGCATGCTTCGCAACAATATACTACAGATAGAGAGTTTTGACCGTACCTGTAACTTGAGTCGACAGGAACTGTCCGGCGTTCTTCTAGTCCGGCTACAAAAGGTGCTAACCTCGACCGCTGTCCTAGAATCAAGGCACACAAAGATTTATTCGTTTCCTACTTAGACGCAGTCTCTCTATATTTTGTTTATGGATGATGGACTTGTTGACACAGAAATATACTGTCAAGATATAAGGGTTCGAAGGAAAACGTTCCCTTGCTAAAAGAAAGACTTTTATTAATTTGAAAGATTAACACACTTACACCACTCAGAACAAGCTAGAGATTAGTTCTCTTAGAAGATGGAAATCCTATCTTTCTTCTAAGGCAATGTTTCTCTAGAGTGACTTGGCTTTTACTCTTAGTATTCCTCAAGTCTGCCTTTCAGTCTTACAATGCTCCCTATTTATAGGGAAAATCTAGCAACCTTGGATGCTCTTTCTGAATAGCATCTATATGGTGCCTGTACAACTTTGACCCACGTATAAAAGCAATAACCACCCACACTACATCTTACATAATTGAAAAGGAAAAGTAATAATTGCCTCAAGCTAAGATATAATTTCCACATGCTCCCGGTCTAGTCAATCATGAATTCTGCATTCCTCTCATCCTCCGAACATTCATTCCATTTTTTATGAGGTGTTGTCATCAACTCATGTTTCTTGAAAAATCTTCAAAATATCTGCAGTGTTGATTCTTCCCATGTGAGAAAAGTTTTCAGTAAGTAGTCTTTTTCTTCAGTGGACAAGAATTTTCCAGCTTCGACATTTCCAAGGTAGTTATGAATTGATACCATGAATATGCCTTCTGATAATAAGCATGCATTCCTGTGGGGCTATAAAGCTGTGATTTCCTACTTCGGAATATTATATGCGAATTTCTCCTTTTGTACTCCAAAGCCTGATAATATATGAAAAGTAGAGAGAATCCGAATTGCTCTTGACTTGCTGATTACACGTGTTTTTTGTTTCTGCTATTGGAAACTCAAGTTTTTTAAACTCAGTAACCTTCTCAAATTATTAGAATAATATGGAGGTTTATTTTTCTGCTCGTGACTTCCTATGTTGCACTATGGATCTTCAATTCGAGAGATAACCAGTTGCTCGATATTATTCGACTCTATTAATATAGTATTTCTGGAATTAGTGGCAATGATTTTCCATAGAAATAACTCATCTCGGAAAAGATGAATAATAGAATCGATGCCGTACTTATCGCTTTCATTTGCTCGCTGCATATCCAGCTATCATTCTTTCCATTATTCATTATTGGATGATTTATCACATTTGTTGCTACCCAGAGTACTTGGAAACTTCCATATGTTGACCCATAGATGAATATTTTTCATAAATCTTATAGTCTCCTTGAAGCGACTTAAAGTAGCAAGTCCTGTGAAGTCATGAACTTTACTTTTTAATAATATTTCTGTAAATCAGAAATAATCCATGGGTTATTGCAAATTCTATTATGGAGAATCTTTAATAACTGATGCAAGCTTTATTAGAAAGTCGATCTATGACTTTGATGCGCTATTGGAACGCATAAGAGCTTGTGTGGTGGGAGAGACCTAATTTCTTCATTTGTTTCTTATAAAACTGTTGATGTTCTATACCATTGTGTAGAATCTTGACTCTAAATTTTTCTCTTTCTTTTGCCAGCATCTTTGGCTTTTAGCTCGATTCGCTAATTCCATTAGAAGCCTCTGGTTAGGCCCTGCTCAGTGAATTCTTTGCCTGTATAAGTTTCAACATTGAAAGAGAATTGGTTGACGATAATTGCAACGCAGGAGTCCTCCTTGCGCTGCAATATTAGATAGGTTCTTTTTAACCAAACCTAAATTCCTGCGAATCTTCTTACTAAGACAATGTTTAGGAGCAAGAAGATAAGAATTCTTCATTCCTCTGATGAGTAAATTTCTTTTGGCTTTAGGTAAGTTACATCGGTCTTGTGGTTGAAACTTCCAGTGGTATACGTGCATAGTTTTCCTTCTTTTAATTTTAATATAGCATCAAGTATCATTATGCATCAGTCCTAGAATTAAGTTCATCACATTATTGGGTAATTGTAATATGGAAGTTTTACATAACCTTTTAGATTTGAACAATCTAGTGTCTATGGATCACCAGCTCCAAAGAGCATTTCTATTAATTTCCTTGTAAGGTTTCTTAGTAAAGCAAGTGATTTTAATGAAATCATAAGCATACATAGTGCAACAAGAAATTTCTAGTGTTTTCTCGTTCTATTTGTCAGGAAATTATTATCATTTTTCAAGATGTGTTTTTGTTAAATGATTTTCTCGCTTATCTCTAAACCCAGAAATTCAATTTTTGTTTAGCAAGACATCATTTATCTTTCTCACACACTCCGATGTTTTAGAGTTAGACTGACGATGTTTGCAAAAT